>OZ017740.1:250800495-250902995 GCA_963969285.1 Odontomyia ornata | reverse complement strand
CTTCGTCAGAGCTGCAGGGACACAATCCATCAATAACGGATTACAGTTATGTATTGAGCCATTAAGATCTCTTGACCAAGAAAATGATGAACATTTGGACTTAGCGTTGGAAACACTTGCTAAACCTGAAGGCTTAAAGACGGTTGATACTCACGTCTTGAGATTATTTACCGGTGTTTTATTGAATCGGCTATCAGGGGTACGTAGAAGATATTCGATTGTACTTTGAATGAACAATCTGCCACCAAACTGTTGAGCATCACATCAAAATTAGATAGATTGTATGATGCATTAGCTATGGTCATCCAAGCAGTTCATACTCCTATCATACATATCATTTTACTGACAGACCTCAAAGTGCTAGAGCAGTGTTATACATTATTTTAAATAGCATTAATAATGTTCCTGCCCGCTTTGGTGAGGGCTCAACTGTTATATTTGGGAATCGCCAGAAAATTCAACAAAAAAGTCATTGATATCATTTTAAATAACATTCATATATTTGTACATAAAAATGACATAGACTATGACGATATTAATCCATTATTTCTGGGTTTATGCTCCGTTGGAAAGTTTATAGCTCTCGTGGATGTTAAAACAACTGCCGACACTTGGAAGTGCATTTCAGAACTAAGTACCGAGTGTTGCACTTTCGTCAAAAACAATAATATTCCAATTCCATGGATTAGTTTCGCTGTTGATTTCCTTTGCGATGAAATTTATCAGAGTATTTTGATAATTTTAGAAAACACAACAGATGTTGATTTGCAATCTTATACCAAGATTAAAAAGATACTTAAAATCAATTCCTTCTACTTGAAAGTTGTAACGAAATTCACTTCTGACTTTATGCATCAATTTTTCGATGGATATGAGTCATTTGTGAAACGTCGCGTTCTTTTAACGAGTTTGCCAGAAAACGTCATAAACTCAAAAGTAGGACAAAACTTCAAGCAGTACCTGACAGTAGGGGTGAATGCTCTTCTCACTGAAATGTTCAAAAGTACTGGCTTTGGAAATGCCCTCTGTAAATTCGAAATAGTGGTTTCTCAGATATTCCATGCATTTTGCTTACTTTCAATGGAAGTTTTAGAACAAATAATTATATCACCTGAATTATCAGTTGCCGAAGTATATTTTCACAGCAAGAAAGTTACAATTGTCAGCAAACTTTTGAACGAAATCGGGCTTTTACGAATTCCCTTCAATAAGACCAACAAATTTCAATTCTATCCTCATTTTAATTCAGAGGTAATCAGTACGTATACGTGAAATAAAAAGCATATAAATATTAAATACTTTACACCAAAACAACACAAAAAGAACTTACTAAACGAAAAAACACGATAAATTTTAAAATCCAGTCAAATATAAGACAACCCTATTTCCTTACTTAATTATTAGATAGAATTATTAAAATAAAGTATTAGGGATATTTATGTATATAAAAAGGATACAAATAACTATAAGCGATTTATCAATCCTATCCTACTTAAATTAAGGACTATTTGTTAATCCGAATTATTTGTTTTATTTATTCTCATGATGAGTTAAAATTAACAAACACCATTGATTCAAGCAAGCTTACTTTAATCAACACGGAATTGAAAATTGAAAAGAATAAACTTCCCATTGATAAGTTACTTACTTTACCCAACATTAACTTTGACTTTTGGATAAATTTGACTCAACAAGTAAATAAGAAGGAAACAATTCATTTCAGCTGGGAAAATTTTAGTTACTTGTTAGATTTATTTATTTTCCTATCCAAACAATTAATATCTAAACATAAAACTTATTAATTGCATTGAAAACGCGCAAATGATTCTTTTATTTTTTTTTATTGCGAAATTTTTGTAAATTCGGGTTCGGGAGTCTCTAAAGGTTATAACAATCACAAACTTTGTGTAACGTACTTAATTTTTTTCCTTAGAATAATAGTGTTAAATGAATATGGGAAAATTAAAAGCAATCGATTAAGAAGAAATTAAAACATAACAAAGAACATTTATACAAGTAGAGGTCTAATGCTTTTTGAAAAACAAAAGAGGTTAACAATAAAATGAATTGCTAAAACTAAAACACTACTTTCCTTTCCAGTGGCCCTTCCTTTCAGCGGGAAATAGAGTGCATTGTAAGTATGCCGTCGCGAAGGTAGGGTTTAAGACATCCGCTGAGGTCGGCGTCGCGCGCATTTTTTTTGCATTTTTATTAGCGTAGCTTTCATCGGGGTTGAGTTAGCGTAGTTTATTTTTCGGTACCGCGTCGGAAATTCGGGAACGCGAAATAAAGATTAGATTTTTGTTCTTTGACTGGCTGAATGAAGAAATACGGAGTAACGTAAAGAAGGTTTCCTTTCCGTATGGTTTTGTTTTGTGACGCGTTTGGAAACGGGCATTTATTGGTGGCTGAAAATTGTAGATGAGCGTAATCCATTTGGAGACCCGCGACCGAAATCCTCTCCGACCTAGCTGGCCGACAAGCAGCCACCGCGAAAATGGATTACGGTGCACGGATTGGTTGACCGGTTGGTACCATCCGTTGGCACTACTCAGACTTAACGTCTAGAACCGATGAGAGGTCGGTTCCTCGTTCAGATCAAGACATAAAAATCATTACAATTGGTTAACTAATAACAATAAATCATACCACTTCGTATCCCCCCATCATAAAACAGGTAACTCCGATATAGAAATAGCCCATAGAAGTTTAAACGAGAACCTTAGGACTTATCTCTTACGCCAACAACAAGAAGATAGAAACCTAATGGAACTGAATCCGGTACAATAATGTTTTAAATACTATAATAGCACAATTCATTCCGCTCATAATGAAAAACCAGCCGCTGTATTTTTTCAGCAAACATCAACCCCCCTCTCAATCGTTCTAGAGCGAATAACAAGAAATCAGCAACGAAAAAACGCATACCACAATAATAAAGGATCAAGCGTTAATCTGGATACAGAATTCATAAAAAACCCTAACCCAACCAAACTTCAGCCCAGATATCTAGTAGCAAAAAGAAATCAGAAGATCCACCCCCAACGATATCGTAAGCCTAAAAAGTTTACAACTTTACAGTATCAACATTCCTAAATCCCAATGAGTTAGACCTCATTTATCAATCCCGAGAAACTTAAAACTGCAATAACTTATTTACAGTTTAAGATTTATTGAAAATAATTTTACTTCAGGAATAAGGAATTTCATCATACATTTAATGAACCATATAATCAAAACAAGTCCTTAGAAACAATAAAAATTTCGATAACTTAAATCTGAGGACACATTCTTCACTTGAATAGGGAGGAGTTACATATGTACATCATATGTATTTGACCATAGGATATTATCTTTAGAGCATTTTTCTTTTTCCTTTATTACTTTGTCGGCAATTCAAAGGATTTCAAAGGACGGGTGCGAAATAGTTGTAAGTAATTAAGATGCCAGATGTATTTTAAGGATTACTGTATGTTTATAGAGGATAAACAAATTGTCGGAGAATTATTAATTGTGCAATGTTCAATAGTTACATACTCTGTTGCGTATGCTATCGTAATTACCGAACCTTTTTTATTACTTTTATAATTTCAAAGGACGGGTGTGAAATAGTCGTAAGTAATTAAGATGCCAGATGTACACTTTAAGGATTATGTTTAGAGAGGATAAGGAAATTGTCGGCAGACCAAAGAGATTTGATAATTGTGCAACGTTACTGTTTTATGACATGGCAATAAATATATGAAAAAAAGGACATAGAAAGTAGGAGTAAGTTAAGTATAAATAGGAAAATATCATTTGTAACGATTCAGTTAGCACTCGAAATTCAAGGAGAGAGTATATTCTTTATCAAAAAAACTAATTTTTGATTTTTATTTTTATTTAAGGAAAAAGTATAAGGCATTTACGTCTTAACTTGTAATTAAACTTGAAAATTTTTTATCAGTAAAACGCCTCGTTACGCGTAGTCTAAAGAATGTTTCGCAACAGAGCGGGGTGCTACGAATCATACACTTGCTGCTCTAGGTACTAATTACTACTAGGTATTATTGTTCAGATCAAATTATGTCGGGACGGCGCGAACGCCATTCCCGGCTACCAAAAATTGCACGCACGAGTTATCCAAAAATTACGTCACATGCCTCGCACGTGAGACTTACATGGGTAATTCCTTGTAGACGCTCATACGCATCATGAACCCTAATAAAAGGATTTAGCAGTCCTGGGTTATTTTTCGTGAATTACGTCTAGACGCTCATGCGTATCATAAACACAAATTACGTCACATGCCTCGCATGGGTAATTCCTTGTAGACGCTCATACGCATCATGAACCCTAATATAAGGATTGAGCAGTCCTGGGTTATTTTTCGTGAATTACGTCTAGACGCTCATGCGTATTATAAACACAACAATAAAACAATCATGTATATGGATTAACCCACCTCGGCTAGGATAAGATGCAAATGTAATATAGATGTACATATAAGAATTACATAAAATTTTGTATAAATAGCTGAGTTGGAGGAGCTATCAGCATCAGTATAAGTTGTAGAAAGGACGAGTAAATATACACTAGTTTGAAATCTAAACGTTCTTTCATTACCCTACGCAATATTCGGCAAACAATTTCGTTGCACTTAACTGGCGCAGTCGGGTGTTCAAAAATTAGGATTTTCATTAAGTTTTATCTAAAAAGCTGGCGTGGGCACGTGATTTGTTAGAAGCCCTACCGAATCTGATAGAAAAGTCCGCAAGTGAACAAATATCGAACGACGAAAACAAAAAAATGGATTTCAAAACTGTTTGCTCATACATCAACTCCCTTCCAACTTTTACAGGCGATCAACAAGATGTCTATCCATTCATCAACTCAATTGATGCAATTCAGGATATTATCAAAACTCTTCCAGCAACCCACATACAACTCATCGAGCATCAGGTTGTTGCTAAGCTAACCGGGAAACCGAAGGAAATGGTGAATGCCTTACCATCGACACAGTGGTCAACAGTGAGGAAAGCACTTCTGCTGCATTTTGATGTTCCAGAAACGGAAATCAGGCTAATGGAGAAAATACTTGGCGCTCGCTTCACAACTCCTGCACAACTATATTTTTATCTAAGTAAGTACTTGAATCTAGTTTGTAACAAAATAAAAACAAATGGTGCATATACAGCTGAACAAGCTAGAAGTGAGATTAATCAGAGACGAAAAATCGTCAAAAATGTGTATATCGATAAGTGTCCAGAACCCATTCGGGGTGTTCTCTGTGCTCATAAGCCTGAAACTTTAGAGGACGCATTTTCAGTATTAGTGAACTCCGGATATTTACATTACGGTTCGAAAAATAGACAAGTAGACCAGTTTAATATTGTCAATAGCACTTCTCAAAACCGTTTTAAAAATCCTCAATCGATTCAATTAAATCGTCAACAGAATTCAGGAAGCAATTATCAGAGGCCACAAAGTCGAAATTTCAGGCAACATGATCTTTCTCTACCAACTGACGTTTCTATGAATACAGCCACCTCTTCAGGTTCTTCCTTACATATTGGAAATGAAAATTTTCGTTTTCAAGCCTCCCAATACTTCGACTAACTATAGAGGGAAAATCTTTCAGATGTCTTATTGATACTGGAAGTACTCATTGCTTTATGAACTCAAAACTTGTAGGCCCTTGTCGGCGCTTTCAACTAGACAATCCGTTACTGATAAATGCAATAAACAGATCCGAACAAGTGAACTATGGTTTGAAAACTGAATTTCCATCCGAGTTTTGTACTAACCATTTTATTGGTTGGAAACTAATGGATTTCATAAATAGTTCCTTTGATTGCATTATTGGTCAAAATGTGCTTGCTGGCACCGGAGCAAAGCTTGACTTTACCGATAATACAATCACAATTAATAATATCTCACTGAGCTTCGATCAAGAAGGTGAAAACTATTCTATAATTGCAAATGAGGTGAATGACGTATTAGCAAGAGAAAGTTCTGAAATTCCTGAAATATCTTTTAAGAAAAATCACGAAACTATTTATACGAGGGAGGAAAAATTAATGATTGAGAGGATCAAGGATGAATTTTCTGATATCCAATACAATAAACATCAAAAACTATCATTCACTCACGAAATAAAGCACGAGTTAAAACACACAACTTGTGAGCCTATATATCAGCAAAATTATAGGTACCCATACTCCCTTACAAAATTTCGTTAAGGAACAAATCAAGGAAGATTTAGAACAAGGTATTATAAAATCACCATATAACTCTCCCGTCTGGGTCGTACCCAAAAAAGGCAATAAACATAGATAAGTTATTGATTTCAGGAAAATTAATAATGTAACCATCGCTGATAAATACCCCATTCCTCAGATTGATGATATACTTGGACAGTTGGGTAACGCTAATTATTTTACAAGCATAGACTTGGCCAAAGGTTTTCACCAAATTGAGATAAAGCCTGAGAATAGGCACAAAACTGCATTTTCCACAGACGAAGGGCATTTTGAATTTACGCGCATGCCTTTTGGTTTGAAAAATGCACCTTCAACCTTTCAGAGGTTAATGAATTCAATATTGCATAAATTTATCAATAAAATATGCATTGTGTATATGGACGATATACTTGTCTATAGTTCCACACTGCATGAACATGAGATAGCTCTACGGAAAGTGTTACAAGCCTTACGCGACGCAAATCTGAAAATCGAAATTTCTAAAACATCATTTTTGAATAAATCAACAGAGTTTCTTGGACGCATAATTACTAAAGATGGTATCAAACCCAACCCTAAAAAACTTGAAGCCATTGAAAAATTTCCATTACCGACAACCCAAAAACAAATTAAGTCATTTTTGGGATTAGCGGGATTTTACACGAAATTCATTAAGGACTTTGCGAAAATTGCACGTCCAATGACTAGGTTCTTACAAAAAGATACCAAAGTGGATGTTAATAATACAGAATATGCTGATGCATTCAAAAAATTAAAACTTTACGTTTCTAATCATCCAATTCTTCAATTCCCTAACTTCAATAAAACTTTCGCAGTAACAGCTGATGCTTCAAATCTCGCAATAGGAGCAGTATTGTCACAAGAGAATAAACCAATATGCTTCGCATCCAGAACTCTGAATACTTCGGAAACAAAACTAGCAACAATTGAGAAAGAATTATTAGCCATAATATTTGCTCTAAACTATTTTAGACCTTACATTTATGGGCGGACGTTTGAACTGCATACCGACCATAAACCACTCACATATTTGGAAAATCTCAAAACAGATAATCCAAAACTACAGAGATGGAAATTGAAATTAATGGAATATGATTTCCATATTAAATATATAAAAGGCAAAGACAATGTAGCAGCCGACGCGTTGTCCCGCGTTGAAATAAATGCGTTAGAGGCTGAAAGTGATCTAGCAACACAACATACTTCATTTGAAGATAACTCGCACTATATTCCCATATCAGAAAAACCACTTAATTGTTTTTCTACCCAAATCATCATAAAAATAGGTACAACAAAAGTAGTAAAGAAAGAAAATATTAACCGAAAGACTAGGATTTCGTTCTTCTTTAAAGAGTTCACAGAAACCCAAGCAAAATATATCCTCCACAATCATATACCTTTAGTAGGAACCACTGGAATTCAAATGCCTTCCAAAAAGCATTTACTTGTACTCCAGAAAGAATATAATATTTGGAGACAAACAAACACGAAAGCATCTATAGTCAATGCAAACACTTTACTTCATGATTGCTCGCTCAGCGAAATCATGGAAATAATTGCAAAAATGCATAAACACACAAATCACATTGGAATTAACAAATTATATTCCGAAGTGAAAATTAAATATTACTATCCGAAACTTAAGGATTATATGCAAAATTACATAAATAACTGTGAGATTTGTCACCAAAGTAAATATGACAGAAATCCACCTAAAAAACCCTTCAAGGAAACTTCAACACCAACTAAAATTAGAAAAATTTATCACATAGATATATGGTATAAAGACAAGAATCACATGTATCTTACCTGCATCGATAAATTTTCCAAATTTCTATCAGTTATACCAATAAAAGACCGACAATGGGATACTATCATAAGCGCGTTAACAACCCTTTTCAATAAAATAGGCAAGCCAAAAAAAACGGTGACTGACAACGAATCTGCGATTATATCACAGAAAACTATCGACTGGTTTAAACGGGAAAAATCGAAATATATTTCTCGAGTCCTAACCACAAGACAGGGAATTCTGATGTAGAGGTTGCCCACAGAAACCTAAACGAGCATTTACGAACCTTTTTACTCAGGCAAAAATTAGAAAACAAGGAATTACTTTTATCAAACCCAGTGGAAGAATGTGTTAAATATTACAATACCACAATACATTCTGCTCACAAATTCAAACCATCAGATGTATACTTTGGAGAAATAACTTCCGAGACCGTACATAAAAATTTGACCGAAACTAAAAGAAAAAGTCTGGAGTATCACAACAAGAGTAGACATTCCGCAGAATTAGATTTGAGATGGATAAAGAATCCTATGCAACGAAAACTAGATCCTAGATTTAAAAAAGCTAATAATAATTAAAAGATCCATCCACAGAATAGAAAAAGGGCTTAAAAACACCGTAACTAATCATCAAACCAATCCTGGTCCTAGCCCAGATCAAACACAATAAAAGAAAATAATCCCAATGAAATTCGAAATCAAGACCACTTTATAACAAAAACTCAAAAATTTTAAACTTATATGTTGGTCAAAATTATGTCTGATGCCTTAATTGAATTATAGATAGTATAAAAACTTTACACGTTATAACCCTAACCTGTTGACGATATTATGCTGTTACTACTACTATTACCAATAAAATAATAGAAATACATCTCTCAAGCACAAACTTCTTGTATTAAGTTAACGTACTCTACAGATAAGGAATAAATGATTCATCAGACTATGTTAAAAAAATAATATAATAACCACTGATATTAAATACTGTCGTTAAGAATGTAAATATGCACTCATTAGAATACTTAAAAGATTCAAGTACGATATTTAAGAACACAAAAAATCATATATACATAAGTATTACAATTATAAGCATAATATTTTAATAATACAACATACTGAGGACAGTATGAACTAAAAGGTGGGAGGAAGGAATTACGTCACATGCCTCGCACGTGAGACTTACATGGGTAATTCCTTGTAGACGCTCATACGCATCATGAACCCTAATAAAAGGATTTAGCAGTCCTGGGTTATTTTTCGTGAATTACGTCTAGACGCTCATGCGTATTATAAACACAACAATAAAACAATCATGTATATGGATTAACCCACCTCGGCTAGGATAAGATGCAAATGTAATATAGATATACATCTTAGAATTACCAAAAATTTTGTATAAGTAGCTGAGTTGAAGGAGCTATCAGCATCAGTATAAGTTGTAGAAAGGACGAGTAAATACACATTAGTTTGAAATCTAAACGTTTTTTCATTACTCTACGCAATATAGTTACATTAGCATCCTAATAAATATAAGATTCATAGAAAACTAAGAGATGCGAGCATTTAGGAAAAACCTTTTATGACCACCGTCCCACAATCCTTTTAGGAGTGTTGCCGACGGATTTCTATTTACGATCACTGTCCTTTGCGATAATCCGTTTATGACCTTTCGGTTTTATGATAGTTGCTTGCTAGATTTTCCTAGACGTTCGCATATGTAGAATCCAGATGTTATGTATCTCAAAAAGTATTTAAGAAGGATTTCAGGATAATTTAAAGTCAATTTATATTCATTTTCCGAATAAAGAGATACGTGGAACAAAATTAGTTTTATTTTATTCTAGTTTAAAAAGGTTAAATTTTTAAACAGATAATTGGCGCAGTCGTGCGGTTAACGCAAAAAAAAGTGTTAGTTTGTGAACTGAATTAATCCTGGCAAGTGAAAATTTTATTGAGTACTTCAAAACGCTGTGTGTTACGAATCAAGTGAATTGTTTCCAAACTGAAAACGAATGCACCATGGCTCAACAAGGCAATCACCTCACTCAACTACCTCCGTTGATTTTACCCTCTGTTTTAGAATTGCCTTCCAATCCGACAGCTGGAGCTGCCAGTACAAAAGTGTCAGAAGCAGCCCCATCAAAACTCGACCAGTTCAAGTTCATCACTCAACTTATAGCCCAAGCTCCCTCATTTAATGGTATCACAGAACAACTGTACCAGTTTATATCCGCGATGGACAAAATTGCACCACGAATAGCCGTTTACCCAGATGAATCTGATCGCGATTTGATGTACCAGAGCATAATCTATAAACTTTCTGGACCTGCAGCACAAATCGTACAAACTTTTTCGGTGTCTTCGTGGGATGAAATGAAGCGGTTACTTATACAACATTTTGACAGTCATGAAACGACCGGAAAAATCATTTTGAAGCTACGAAGTGCGAGATTTACGAGCTCAACCAAATACTACGAATATATACGTAAGTTATTATTTCAGCTAAATACAAAAATAAGATTTTGTGAAAATATGTCAGAAGAACATAAAAACATAACAATTAATTACAATATGCAACTAGCCACAGAAATTTTTATCCAAAATAGCCCTAGATTTATTCAAACCATTTTATACGCTCAACAACCCACGTCTCCGGAGCCCGCGTACGGTATCCTCGTAAAATCAAACTTAGCTAATTATTCAATTGAAAAGCCTAACTCGAACACAAGTTCATTTCATCCCTTTCAAAATAATAATCTCCAACAGCCAGAATATTTTGAACAACGCTCACCTTTGAATCAACCAAATTTAATCAAGTATTCTCATGAAGTCAATAGCTCGAATCATTGGCCTAATTATCAGTCGAGCCAAAACCATCAGAACCCACGAAATTATCTAAAACCACTTTCTCAAAATATTAGAAATAATCCGAATCATGGTGCAAGTCGTCAGAACGACTTGACACTTAATTCTGATGTATCCATGAACACTGCCGTATCAAGAGAATCTACTCTCCATTTGAAAAATCAATCTTTGCAACAGGATTTTCGGCTCCCAGCCTCGGAAGAGAGCTTCCAACAGTACAGCTCACAATCGGTGGGAAATTTCTCAAATGTATTATAGATACAGGAAGTACTATATCTATTATTGACGAAAGAATCGTCCCTGAACATCAAAAACGAACATATAATATGCCCTTGAAAATAAAAACAATGAGCAATAGCTTCAATAGCTTCAAATGTCTCAGAACATTACCTCCAGCAGAATTTGGTTCTAACACCCCTGTTGAATGGAAGTTGATTTCTCTTGAAGGAAAAGATTTTCAGGCCATCATTGGGAACGATATTGCCCATGCAGTAGGTCTAGTTATTGATTACAAAACTCAAACCCTTTTTTGTGACAAAGTCCGTATATCTTTTGCAAATAATGAGGAGGAGCAAATTTATTTTACCGAGGTTTTGAAAAATATTAATGATGATTCAACGGAGTCAAAATTATCACCTCCTGAGGTAGAACATACGGCAGAAGAGAAATCAGTAATAAAAAGAATTTTGACTGAATTTAAGGACATTCAATATGAGGAAAATAAAAAACTGACTTTCACTCATAAAATTAAGCATTCCTTGTCCCTTACTTCCGATAAACCAGTGTATCAACGGAATTATCGACTGCCATATACAGTTCGGGACTTTCTTTCAAAGCAAATTCAAGAAGATCTTGCTCAAGGTATTATTCAACCATCTCAATCACCATATAACAACCCTATATGGATAGTACCCAAGAAGGGTGGTCAATATAGATTAGTGATTGATTTTAGGAAACTTAACCAACTTACTGTTGAGGATAAATTTCCAATTCCTCAGATTGACGACTTACTTGGAAAACTTGGAAATTGTCAATACTTTACATCAGTTGACCTTGCAAAAGGCTTTCACCAAATTGAATTGGAGCCTTCAGATCGGCATAAAACTGCTTTCAGCACTGACTCAGGGCACTATGAGTTCTTGCGTATGCCATTTGGTTTAAAAAACGCTCCGGCTACGTTCCAGAAATTAATGAACAATATTTTACAAGAACACATAGGGAAAACATGCATTGTGTACATGGATGATATACTGGTATTCAGTTCATCTTTACAAGAAAATGAAGTTACTTTAAGGAAAATATTTCAAACCTTGCGCGACGCTAATTTAAAAATTCAGCTTAGCAAAACAAAGTTTTTGTCACGTCATACCGAATTCCTTGGCCACATAGTGACACCACAAGGAATCAAACCGAACCCCGCTTAAATAGAGGTCATCAAACAATTTCCGATTCCTAAAACTCCGACGGAAATCAAAAGATTTTTGGGATTTACGGGATTTTATCGTGAATTTATAAGAGACTATGCAAAAATTGCCAAGCCGATGACTATATATTTACAAAAAAATAAAAAAATTGACCTGAATGATCCATCTTATGTGGATTCGTTTAACAGACTTAAAATGTATATACAAACTGAACCCATTCTCATCCATCCAGATCTAAATAAATTATTTACTGTAACGACTGATGCTTCAAAACATGCTCTTGGTGCAGTGTTATCACAAGATCATAAGCCAATAGTCTTTGCATCAAGAACGTTGAACAAACACGAGATAAATTATTCAACGATTGAAAAAGAATTATTGGCAATCGTTTGGTCTCTAAAACGTTTTAGGCCATACCTGTTTGGTAAGCGTTTTACGCTCGTTACAGATCATAAACCACTTACCTATTTAGATAATATTAAAGAAGAAAATAGCAAGCTTCAACGTTGGCGCTTGAAAATAAGCGAATATGATTTCAATATTCAACACATTAAGGGCAAAGAAAATATTGTTGCAGATGCCTTGTCTCGCATCCAAATCTTACATATGCAAAATAGAACCGGAATGCAAACTGAAAATGTAGAAGACAATGGCTCACTTATTGCAACACAACATTCGTCTCAAGAAGACAATCACCATTTTATATTTATAGCTGAGAAACCTATAAACAACTTTCAGCAGCAGATTTTTCTAAAACATGAGAATATAAATTCTACAAAAATAATCAAATACCAAGGAAAAAAAATACTTCATTTGCAATTTAAAGAAATAACGCCTAAAACAATTCAAAATATTATTAAAAATCACTGTCTTCAAAAAGGTACTACTGCCATCAATTTCCCCAATAAAGAAATCCTATTATTAGCTCAAAAAGAATATAGTCAACATAAATTATCGAACCCGAACATGTGCATTGTGTCAGCCCCTAAAGTACTTCATAATTGCACTGAAACTTCAATCAAAGAACAAATTGCTAGAACGCATATAAAATCAAACCATCAAGATATAGACAAAATATATGAAGAATTGAAAGACAAGTATTACTTCCCGAAATTGAGGGAACTAGTCACTTTGTATATCAACGCTTGTGATATTTGCAAACGGTCGAAGTATGAACGCAATCCTGTCAAACTCCCATTCAAGAAACCCGAATGTCCCAACCAAGTTCGAGATACATACCACCTTGACATCTGGTTCAAAGATAAAAATCATCCTTATATTTCAATTATTGACAAGTTTAGTAAATACTTAGCTCTATGTGCTATAAAGAATCGGCAGTGGGATACAATCAACCATGCTTTGTTAGAAACATTTAATATGATAGGGTTCCCTCGACATATCATCACAGACAACGAAAGCTCTTTCAATTCACCTAAAACAATCGATTGGCTTAAAAATCGTGGTACAACCATTCATTTTACATCTCCTCACCAACATACTGGCAATGCAGATGTTGAAGTAGCTCATAGGACGCTCAACGAAAATTTGCGTACATTTCTTATTCGGCAAGGTGAAGAAGATAGGAATTTACTTGAACTAAATCCTGTCCAAGAATGTGTTCGCATTTATAATGCAACAGTGCACTCCGCACACAAAGAAAAAACCAGGAAGCGTGTTTCACCAGCAAACGCCGACACCAAACCATGAGATCCACGCAAAATTAGTACTTAATCAAATGAAACACAATGAATATCATAATAGAAACCGCGGAGAAAAACCCCTCGATGAACAGTATATTAAGAATCCGAATCCAAAAAAATTAGACCCCAGATATATAAAATTCAATAGAAATAAGCACAAACTAAAAATACATCCTCAGCGCTTTCGTAAAGCTAAACGTTCCTAACATTCCCTTGCTAAAAACAGACATCCCAGTACCCCCAGTAACAGCAATAACTTTAATATACGCGATCAATAGACTTCCTGTAATTGCGACGAATTAAGCGTAGGAAGAGAACATCCCTTTCACAGCCACATACTCCTAGTTTTTACGCCAGACACATGGGCTATTGAAAAAAAAAATATTGAAAAAACTATGTACCATTCAAATTGTTTTCAATGATACTAAAAACATGTAATTACTCTTCGTCCTATATAAAAAAAATATATGTACAAAAACATTTTATAAAGAAATTACGTACAGTATTACTGCTAATTCACACAGAAAAAGGTTGTTATTTTAATTATAATTTCAAGTCTATAGTTGTGAATTGTAACACAAGTTTTAGTTCAATATGTAAAATTCATGCAAACGTTATACTACGTTTTCATGTTTTAAAATTTGTTGTGGTTCTCTTACAAATGAATGTAATTAAAAGAATCGAGGACGATTCTGGAACAGGGGATGGAGGAGTTACATTAGCATCCTAATAAATATAAGATTCATAGAAAACTAAGAGATGCGAGCATTTAGGAAAAACCTTTAATGACCACCGTCGCACAATCCTTTTAGGAGTGTTGCCGACGGATTTCTATTAACGATCACTGTCCTTTGCGATAATCCGTTTATGACCTTTCGGTTTTATGATAGTTGCTTGCTAGATTTTCCTAGACGTTCGCATATGTAGAAATCCAGATGTTATGTATCTCAAAAAGTATTTAAGAAGGATTTCAGGATAATTTAAAGTCAATTTATATTCATTTTCCGAATAAAGAGATACGTGGAACAAAATTAGGTTTATTTTATTCTAGTTTAAAAAGGTTAAATTTTTAAACAGATAATTATATTCGGCAAACGATTACGTTGGAAACTCCAGGTACTAATTACCACTAAGTATTATTGTTCAGGACAAATTATGTCGGGACGGCGCGAACGCCATTCCCGGCTACCAAAAATTGCACGCACGAGTTATCCGCATTAGGGATAATCGCGGAGGTCAACTCAACCCAAGTGCAATGGCCAAGTCTCGCTCCGGGGGAACCGCCTTCATGATCACGGTAACCCCTACGCCAGGTAAGTATGCTTTCCCGTCGCCTTCCTTCCCTCTTTATACTCTCCACAACACTCCTCCTATACAAGTTATATACGCTAAAAATTTCACACTGCCTGTTGCTCATCACATCCAACAAACATGTATTCGAACATCTACTTTCTATCAAAGATACACTCGTCGCACAAGTCACCTCGCTTGCAATGCATACAGTCAGCGTAGAGTATGCATGAAATCTAATCCACACAAGATTTCCGCATCATGAGAGGCAACACTCGTAAATAAGGTCATATTATTATAGATGATTGGTTTGTCGACCTATGAACATTTTTTGGCAAATTAACATTTCACGTACATAATACATACATATGTGCATATAGAAGGTATTTAATGGTCGCTACAATCGCGGGGAAAACAAGCTGCAACCGCTGAAGCGCATTCGGCAATGCGAAATACTGTGTTGAATTGAGAAATGCTGCAAATCGCTTTCATTTTGCTGCACATTAACAACTTTAAGAACGTTAAGTGTTTGCGCGATTACTTATTTACAAGTATAAGCTTTCTATTCCCGCAGCCAAATAATAAACCTTTGCGATCACTCAAAGGGCCGAATTTGATTTATTGTCATGAATCACGGACTCTCAGTTGTCAGCTTTACTTTCTCTGCACTCGTACAACATGTCATTGTTACAGGGAATTAAAATTTATAGCTGAAAAAAGTTTGTCTTAAAAGTTTAATGTATAAAATTTGATCAATCCGTGTAGAAGAAGCTCCCATCACAGATTGTTTTGAATACACAATAGAATATTAGATTGAAATCCAGATTGTAATTGGTCTAATTGAAGTAGATAGTCGAGTATCAAAATCAAAGTGAATCCCAACATTCAGGATGAGTGTACTCGTATATATGTAGTAGTAGCAAAGATGTTGAGGATGAGGATTAGGGTATTAAAGATGCTCACGCTACTAATTTGGCTAATCAAGTAAATCTAAACCTTCAATGACACGTGAGTTAAGATAATTCTCAACTACTGACTAATCTGCCATTTGATTCAATTTTTCGTTGGTTTGGTTAGAGAAATTTTTGGTTTGTCTCACTTTCGCGTTTTTTTGGAGTTTTGTAAAATCATTTTACAAAACCCTACTAAAATCGCGTCCTGTCTGTCCGTCCGCCCGTGTGTCACACCACTTTTTCTCGCAATCTACATAAGCTAGAAACATAAGATTTTGTAGGTAGCTGCAAAGTGACGCCCTCTTCAAAGTTTCACCACAAAAAGCAGTTGATAAGGTGTTTAAGGGGAAGTCTCCCCATATAGGAGAGTGGCCCCCGAAAAAAATTTCATCGCATGTAGGCAATATGGGTATCAAATGAAAGATCTTGATGAGAACTTTTCAAAACAGGTCTTAAAATGACAATTTTTGCATTTAGGCGTGCAGGGGAAGGCGAAATGTACGAAAATTTTGTGTCCCTCCGACCCGAAAAATCTGAAAAAAATCAACAAATACCTCAGAAGGCGAATTAGTACATTGTATAAATTTTACACTTTTGCCTATAAAACCAAAATGCGACTCTTAACTTTCCCAAAAGCTACAATTTAAATTTTTTGAAAACAATTGTATGAGCCCTGAAAATTTCATATTAATTGAACATAAAACCGCTATGTTACCGCCGATTGAATATTTAACAATAACAACAAAATTAACACGTGATACTCGGAAGACACACGTTTGCAACGGACCTAGACACTACAAATATGCAGGAATTTTGATAAAAATTTTAGAAACGGTTTGTGATATTGATGTGTTATCCATCATGACTAATTAAGTGGCGGGGTCAAAACACTTGAAACAAAATGGCGGCGAATTTAAAAGCATATTAACCATAATAATTATTTGAACTCAATTTATGGAATCTGTATTTAAGTCAAGTTTTGATATGCAGAATATATTGTTTGATTTACTTATTGTTTTACAAAACCCTTCTGGCAGGAGCACTCTCTTGCTACTTCAACTTGTTTCTTTCTTGTGTTTGCAATCATTAGACTATTAGTGTTCCATTAGGATGTAGAATTGATAATTGTAATGTATGTAACATATATAACAAATAGTGTAAAAAAACAACAAGGGATTAATATACCATCGATAATTTATGGTTATCTGTCCAGTTGTGATTGTTTTTTTGTAGTTTCAAAGATAATTTATATCAAAACAAGTTGGGTAAACAGACCTACGCTCATGTCAGAAGGGTATTGTACCCAACGTACGAAATGCAGTCACCAGCAACGAATAAAGATAAGAAACATGTCAAAGAGATGTGCACGTTTATAAGAAAATCCATTGCTTCTGTACTTTCAACGGTCGTCATTTTGTTGCAAACTAACAAAAATCACTCAAATCATGAATTCCTAAAAAAATTTATATTATGGACTTATTTGAAAATTTCAAGAAGATCAAATCAAAACAGCAGTGTCTGATTGAATGGTCTGTTATTGTCCTTGTAACTGGAGAAATTTCAAATGGCTCTAACTTCCGTGAATATGGTTCGATTTTCATCAAACTTGCAGAGTATTAGGACCTTCTGTAACACTACTTAAATATTGGTTTTCATTGAATTTAAGGGTATCCATACGATTTTATTGAGAATGTGAAATGCGATGTTCATACTATTATTAACAAAGTTGCGTGAATTTTGATTTCTAAGGTATTTGTTGTTGTTTTAGTTATGAACACCTATCACCTATCTTAGTAGGGTCTTGTAAAATTATTTCACAAAACCCTAATAAAAACTAAATTGCCAGACGTAGTTATAGAAACCATTTAGAGCAAGCTAGAGTAGTAACATAGAAAATCCAGCTAACACTCCCTTGTCCACATGTAATTTCGGAATTCACGAGTATTACGAATACTTTCTTTATCGTAAATCATTTGATTAATTATTTCCTTTATTATAGGTAGGAGTGAGATTCTCTGCCAAGTTTAGGATTACTTCATTTTTATTTTTATTTGTTGATTCTATGTTCTAGAAGAATTTCTTTTATCCTTGGAATATTGTAGTTCAACCCCTTTGAAACGGATCTTAACATGAATTCTCAAAAAGAACCCCTTCGGACTTCTCATTTCTCGCATTACCGGGTTTGAAATGGTTTTGAGAGGGTTGAATGAGAATATAACGTGCCTACAGCTCCAACATTCACTCATTTTAATATCTTTAAACAGTACGTTTGAAATTTTTTGTAGTGTACCTTGTACTGGGGAATAGTACCCAATTCCTGATATCGCAGACAACCAGCTCCCAGCATGCGTACGCGTCCCCCAGATATGGGCACACCAGCTCAATATCACCCTTCAAAATGTTACTACTACCTGATTTTGTATTTGTAACCATCACAGAGGGAAGGGATCTCTAGTCCAACAGAAGAACCAGCTTCTCCTACTCTTTGAGAATAGGAAAAATATTATAATTTAAATATGGTTGACGTCTGAAGCAAATTTTTCATTTATGACCTAAAGCCCCCGCTATGATTCGGCCTTTAGTAGTGTTCGCCCACAATCCAATTTATGTACACGTATATATATATGTATATATATATATATATATATATATATATATATATATATATATTATATATATATATATATATATATATATATATATATATATATAAATACATATATATATATATGCACATACATAGATATATATATATATATATATATATATATATATATATATATATATATATATATATATATCTATATATATATATATATATATATATATATATATATATATATATATATATATATATATATATATATATATTATATATATATATACAACTGTGTCGAAAAAATAAGGTGACATTTGAATTTAAACTGCGCGCGTCGAAGGATTTGGAGAATTAGTTCTTTTTTTAGGTTGATACTACTGTCAGTAACATCTATATCAAATTTACATGTCAAAATATTCATTAGTATGTTTGAGATACGCGTCGTTTTTGAGCTGCTAAAAGTGAGTTTTTCGTTTTTTGCGATGTCGAAATTTGTTGAATTTGCATTAAATTTTGTTTGCGGAATCAATTTTCTTCTGCGGACACATTGAGGAATGTTTACAAGTGGTATAGTGAGTTCCAAGCCGGCCGTGAACGTGTCGAAGACGAAGAGCATCCTGGGTGACCATCAACCTCTTCTCTTCTTCGATTATCGTGGTGTTGTGCATTAAGAATTCCTTCCGTCGGGCCAAACAGTCAACAAGGAATATTATTTGAACGTTATGTGTCGTTTGCGTAACGCTATCCACCTAAAAGTCCGGAATTGTGGAAAGACAATTCTTGGTTTTTACACCACGATAATGCACCATCCCATACTGCACTCGTAATTCGTGATCATTTCGCCAAAAAATCAACCCATATCGTTCCGCAACCACCGTATGCACATGATCTGGCGCCGTTCAAGTTCTGGCTGTTCAGCAAGCTCAAAAGGCCGCTCCGGGGACACCGTTTTGATACGATAGAAGAGATTCAAGCCGCAGCGAAGACGGAACTGAAGGCCATCCCCGAAACGATGCGTATCTCAAACACTAATGAATATTTTGACATGTAAATTTGACATAGGTGTCACTGACAGTACTACCAACCTAAAAAAATAATTCTTCCTTGGAATTGGATTGTTTATCATGAGGGGCTAGAACCTGGCCAAACACTGAATTCGGCTCTGTCCTGTCAGTGATTAACCAGATTGCAACAAGCAATTAAAAAACCGGCCAGTATTGATCAATTGAATGGGCGTTGTCTTCCATCATGACATTGCCAGACCACACACATCTTTGATGACGCGGCAAAAATTGACAGAGCTTGGCTGGGAAGTTTTGATGCATCCACCGTAAGTCCAGACCTTGCACCATCAGACTACCATTTGTTACGGTCTCTGCAAAACTTCCTTAAAGAAAAGAAATTCACTTAAAAAAGGGACTGTGAAAATCACTTGGCCAAGTTTTTCGCTGATGCATATCAAAACTTGACTAATATACAGATTCCATAAACTGAGTTCGAAAAATTATTATGGTTATTATGATTTTAAACTCACCACCGTTTTGTTTCAAGTGTTTTGACCCCGTCGCTTGATTAGTCATGCTAACACATCAATATCACAAACCATTTCTAAAATGTTTATCGAAATTCCTACATATTTGTAGTGTCTAAGCCCGTTGGAAACGTGTATATCCCTAGTATCACGTGTTAATATTGTTTTAATTGTTAAATATTCAATCGGCTGTAACTTAGCTGTTTATTGTTCAATTATTGTGACATTTTCGAGGCACATACAATTACTTTCAAAAACCTTAAATTGAAGGTTTTGGGAAATTTAAGGGTTCCATCTTGATTTTATAGGCAAAATAGTAAAATTTATAACATGTACTATTATTAACAAAGTTGATCGAAATTCGACTTCTGAGGTATTTGTTGTCCTTGTACTTCTAAAGTCAAACCTCTACGATTTTTTTTCAGATTTTTCGGGTCAAAGGTGCGCGAGGGCGGGGGGAAACAAAATTTCCGTACATTTCCCCTTCCCCTGCACCCCTCAAACCAAAACTCGTCATTTTAAGACCTGTTTTGAAAAGTTCTCATTCAGACCTTTCAGACCTTTCTCATTCAGACCTTTCAATGAAAACTTTTTTTTCGGGGGCAACTCCCCTTAAATCCCTTATACATTTCTTTTCGTGGTGAAACTTTGAAGCTTATGTAGTTCGCGAGAAAAAGTGGTGTGACACACGGACGGACGGACAGACAGGACGCGATTTTAGTAGGGAATTGTAAAATGATTTTACAATACCCTAAAAAAGGCTCAACGCTTTTTAGAATATCATATATATATATATATATATATATATATATATATATATATATATATATATATATATATATATATATATATATATATATATATATATATATATATATATATATATATATATATATATGTATGTATACATATACATATATAAGCGTATATGTATATATATATATATATATATATATATATATATATATATACATATATATATATATATATATATATATATATATATATATACATATATATATATATATATATATATATATATATACGTGCACGTATATAGGCAGCAAAGCACTTTTAGATGCGAGTTCTGATTAAATAGTTGACTTGGAGGCAAACAAACTATTTTCGTGAGCTGAATGTTAGTTATAGAGCGCTGTTCGCTTCACAACTAATAGGTTTGTATATATTGTATTGGGTCAACTGTGCTGATATTTTGCATTGATCAAGAAGTCGCCTACGCAAATTGCTCAAAAAACACCATTCTACATCATGCAATTTTAATTGTAAATTTAAAAATTAAAAAATTTAAATTTACAATTAAAATTCGATGACGAAAGCCCCATTGCAACGCAACTCCGTAAAGTGCATTGCATTATCTCGAAATGGAAGAGTTCCGTTGGCGACGAGCAGAAGGCTTGCGGATGGAACTACAGTTGCGACACGGAAAAGTCTGTTTTTGATCGCCACACGTTGCGGACGCCGCGAAGAACCCGGCACGTTATGCGTTCTACAAGATCGCCGAATATATCTTTGATGTTCCATTTGCACGTAGTTTGGTGTATTTTCACTCACTCACTCGTAACCATGATGACCTTCAGCTTGGGCCCTTCCCCCCCTCGTATTTAGTTTGTAAAAGATTTGTCAACTGTCTTCTTCTCAACTCTTAGTAATTTTTCTTATTTATTTTCTCCTAGTTTTTGCATTTTTTATTACTTTTATCTTGCTTTTTGCATGCTGTGCTGTTATTTAATTCATTTTGCTGTAGTATTATTTTATCTATTTTGTAATTGGATTTTTGTTTTTCTGTTAAATAGAAATAAATAAACTTTCTTTATGTTGTTTTATAAAAGCTTTTGGCGTTCACCATCTCATCGTCAACGAGGTGAGAGAGTGAATCTTATACTTCTAGCTGGTCGAATGGAAAAGGTCGAGCGGGACAGGCATCGCGTTAACGGAGACGATAGCGACTGAAGTGACATTAATCGATCGAATTTCCTGTTATTTCCATCTTAGTTCAGTTATAAAGTGTCGACAAACACCGCGTTCCCTAGAATTGGGCACCGTAACATTTTCAATTAAGTGCAATTTTGCAAAGAGTGGAAAAATCGCATTAGAAAAGCAGGGAAGGAGTTACGACAGTACTCTTTCGATTGCAAAGTGTTTCGCCTGGTGCTGAGAATCCCACGGTGTTTGCTTTACCAGTCCGAAAGGTGAACGTATAAATTTGCTTGACGATAAAAACCACAGTATACTCAACTAGTAACCACACTCCATCAACCCTCCGGAAAAATTCGAACACAAGCCAAACAGCGAGCCCTAAATTTTCGGTAGCAGGTAGGTAGGTAAATGCTGACGCGAGGATTGGCGCGAATATAAACATATGCTTCGATGAGAGATTTCAGGATTACCATATCTCAAAAAATCGATAACTTTACAGAAAAACAATTTCATTCCATGCAATCTTTTAGTTTTTTATTACGATTTGGCAGCACTCCTTTGTTCTGAAATGCGTAAAAGAACACGTGCGTCGGAAATTTTATTTGCATTTTGCTTTGTTTCTTGAGCGCGCCAAACATGGGATCAGCTGTAATGCCTCGGATCAGCTGACGTGCCCCTGGGAAAATTCAAAAAGTGTGCAACACACGGTAAATGAAAGGTGTGGGTACTAGTTGAGTATACTATGATAAAAACTAACGCGATTGTGATTAAGTGACGAGCCTTGTCAAGTACCTCCCAAATCTAAAGTAAAAGAAGAGTTAATGTTTTTGTAAAAATAAAGCCTGATTAAGTGATTTATCTTGACCGAAGTAACGTGATCGTCATCTGCCATTTGTTCTACGTATAATTTTCACCGCATCAAACACGTACTTTTTGGCATATTTTATTCACCTTGCACAGAAGTATTTTACCCTCCGTTGTGATAGTATATAAGTACTGCTATTGTGTTATTTTACAGAAAAGTGATACATATATCATTGAGGAGTAATGAACGAACAGTGCATCAGTGTTGCTGCTGTGGATTAAAATGCACAGAAAACATCTGTTTGTTGACAAATTGATAAATCTTTTATTGAATTTCGTATTTACGCCGGCGAATTGGAAGTGATTAATTGAGTGCTAGTTGAGCAGTCATTAATGTCGGTCGAGTTTTTGTTCCGCCTAGGATCGTCCCTAACTTTTATCTAATTTTATTTGTAATTTAAAAACAAAAGGAGAGTGTTGAACACTAGAAATCAAAGATGAGAAATTTTATCTAGGAACATTTTTCGGAGTGACAATATAGAATAAATATTCAATGAGCAATGCTTGGCTATCGAGTGGATGTCGATGAAGTGTGTAATTGTTACCCAGGATTAAGCCTGCAGACAAGACACCTTCAAATATAATTATCTACGGAGAGAAGTGCACTTTTATGGTTAACTTGATAGTCTTCATTTTGTTTGTCAATCAATCCCGACTTCACTTTTTACTTTCATTTGAATGTTTATTATGTGACACAGACCCTGGCACATATTTGCAATTCATAAATGAAGTAAACAATCATCTCGTAACTTACAATTTCCTTATGCCGCCTGAAATTGAACGCCCGTATATTAGTAAACGTGCAAATGGGCATAATTTTTTAATTAAAAAAAATTATATGCAGTTTAAAATTGCAAAAATAACATATCAGTAGGCCTTACCCCAAAAGCGAGCGCTCGTTGAAGAAAGATTGGGTAAGTACCCTTTTGTTTATTAAATAAATAGCTTCATTACATAACACATGCATATATATAAATCTATAGTGCGAACTGCACTCTCAGAGAGTGACTCACATACAAGTTTCAAAGGTAGGGAAATGAAGATGAAATATCCCAGAGGATATGCAAAATAGTATTTGATAATTTGCAAAAGTAAACTAAAATAAAATTTAACCGTAACATATTTTTTTACAGTATAATTTCCTTGAAAGGCGAGTATGCAAACAAGAAAAATGTTAATTGTATAAAGAATGTGCGCAGTCCTTTCAATGAAGTATTTTGTAATGAGTCGACCCTACGCCACTGCCGGCTCGCACACATGCGCATTACTGCCATATGGCTTTCGAGCGTACGTTAGCTTTGGCTGACATTCCCATCCTACGTCAGTTTGAGTCGAGGAATGACACCCAAAGCTGATGGTAGTTGGAGTTGGTGGAAACTGTCAAAGAGGGCCAAGGCAGTGTCGCCTCGTGGTAGGCGAAGGAAAAAAAACTAAAGGAATCAAAAAGCAAGTTAAGTGCACGACTCGCAACAAGGTAAGGAATCCTCCTACAGCACCAACATTTCACGAAGAGGGAAATGTCATCAGGCAAATCTTTTTTTTTTCAGAAGTGCAAAACAGGAACCAACCGGGACATTCCTCGACCGGCCAGTGGACATAACCCTGAAATTGTAGAGGGTGAAAAATAGCTACAGGGAAGAGTCAACGAAGTACGAGCAACCGGAGACGAGCATTGAGTAGCCCAATTGTAAGTAGCAGTGATCACTCAGAAAATTGATCACAGGTAGGTGATCGTATGATAGACTTCACGCAAACGATGGATAGAAAAAGTTATGCAGCTAGAAGCACATAATGTGCAACTTAAAAATATTATTCAGAAGAAATCAAAATTGGAATGTGACATAGGGTTGTACAATCAAACTAAGAAGCACGAATTCGACCCTTTTTTTTTGTGGTAGGGAGGTGAAGGCATTTACGCCCGCCGAGTCTGGCAGTGTGGGACTCCCATGGAGGATACCCTTGGACTACCCACTAAACACCTCCCCTGTCAATCTGAGAACCTAACCTGGAACCGTTTGACACATTACTTCGGGCCAGGTCTCGTTTTGTTACGCCGTGGGGCGCCTTCAAGCTGGGGAGTCCCTTTCCTAGCGGGAGGGGAGAGGGGAAGAGGAAATGCCAGAAGAGCGATCCCCCAGCCCCAGCACCTCCGGCTGCTGCGGGTCCCTTTTATCTTTTAGGACTGCCCGAGCATAATGTGCCACCTGGTTCCATTTGTCAACCGATTCGAGCATCACCGCAACTATATTATCCGGGGTGAGCTTTCCCGTCTCCCTGTAGAGTTCCCTTCGCAGCCTGGCCCATTTGGTGCACGCAAAAAATGTGTGACAGGCATTGTCCTCCTCTCCTGGGCAAAACCGACAATCGGGAGACCGTGACTTACCGATCTTGTGCAGGTAAGACTGAAAACACCCGTGCCCGCTCAAAAGTTGGGTCAGATAGAAGTCAGTCTCACCATGCCTTCGATTTAGCCACGGTCTCACATCCGGGATGAGGTGCGCAGTCCACCTTCCCTTCGTGCAATTCCTCCAAGACTGCTGCCAATCGTTGAGCGAGCGTTGTCTCTCCTCGCGGACAACCATCTCCCTCGCATCCTCGTTTCGGCGCAGGTAAATAGCGCGGCGCTCTCTAGCAAAGGGGGCGACAGGTATCACGCCTGCAATCACTCTCAGTGCTCCTCTTCTCTGTACCTGTGCCAATCGTTTTCGGTATACCTCCTTGCTGAGAGCGTCGCCCCATACCTCTGCTCCGTTCAGTAGCACTGACCCTACAGCACTCATCAAGAGGCGTCTTCTTGATGGGCTGGGTCCCCCTACGTTGGCCATAAGTTGACTCAGGGCCAATATTCCTGAAGCAGCCTTCTCAGCCGTTGCCCTGATTTGCTCAGAGAAACTCATCTTCGAGTCGATCAGTAGCCCCAGGTACTTCACCGCTGGCTTCGATTCGACCTGTATATCTCCAATACTGATCATCCTTACTCTAGGGATTCTCTTTTTTGTCAATATGACCACTTTGGTTTTCTCCAGTGCTAAACTGAGCCCGCGAGCAGTCATCCAGTCCCTCACTCGGCGCATTAGCATACCTAGCCTAAGTTGCGCTTTTTCAACGGTGCGTCCGGCGACCAGAGCCGCAACATCATCCGCATAGCCGACCAAACGTGACTCATCTGGCATCTCAAGTCTCAGTAGCCCGTCGTAAGACACGTTCCACAGGTCCGGACCAAGGATAGATCCCTGGGCAACACCCGATGTAATTTCCATCCTTCGTTGGCCCTGTGTCGTGTCGTAGAGCAGGCTTCGGTCTTTTAGGTAGTTCCTCAAAAGCCGCATTAGATATTCTGGAACTTGAAAAGAGTTTTCCAGCGTGTCCAGAATATCCACCCATCTAGCGGAGTTGAAGGCATTCCTGACGTCAAGTGTCACCAACAGGACGATCCATCGCTTGGTGCGACTATATGCCTCTGCCTTTTGGACCGCGTTCACCACCTCTGCAATCGCATCAATGGTAGAACGTCCTGCTCTAAAGCCGTACTGCCGAGGAGATAGGTCCCCAGCAGCACGAATCGCGTCTGTGAGTGTTCCCTTCATGAGTTTCTCTAGCACTTTCCCAGCCGTGTCTAGCATGCATAACGGGTGGTATGCAGACGGCGATTCGGGATTTCCCTTCCCCTTGCTGATCAGCACGAGCCTCGCCACCTTCCATCGTACCGGGAAAACCCCGTCCCGTAGGCAAGCGTTGAATGTGCTGAGCAGTAAGTCAGGACAATGGTGATAGACGAGCTGCAAAACCTCAGCTGGAACACCATCTGGACCTGGAGCCTTCCTCGCTTTCAGGGAGAGGACTGCCTCCTCCAGTTCCAGCTGTGTGAAGAGTGGGCACTCGACCACTGTTTCACGACGGACAGCGTCAACACGGACGGGGTGGGCGGGGAAGAGTCCCCGCACTATCGCGTCCATCTTTTCCGCGTCATATATACAAGGCTTCCGTAGGGCACCAAGTTTCCCCATGACCAGCTTGTAGCCAAGGCCCCACGGATCCCTACTTACATCATCCACGAGGTCTTGCCAGCATCGGGCCTTGCTCTTGTTAATAAGCCTGCGAAGATATTTCCTGCCGGACCTGTATGCTGCTAGCATAGTGTCTGCCTCCTCCCGTGTTCGCGCCCGCTGGGCCTCTCGCAGAAGTTTGTGACACTCGCTTCTTTGTTCGGCGATCTCGTTTGACCACCAGTATACTGGAGGCTTACCGTGTCGGGGTCTCCGACGGGGCATGGAAGACTCGCAAGCAGCTATGATGGTACTCATTGTAATGATTCCTATAATGATTCTCAATACATAAGTTGCATAAACTCAATTTAATGAATCATTCATGCATAACACAAATACTCAAATTGTATTCATAATGAATGTGAACTCAATTTGTAACAAATACATTTCGTCTCATATTCCGATCCCATGGCAAGGTCATAAATTACTAGCATGAGCCATTGCATTGGAATATGAAAACAAAACACATCGCAAAGACTAATGTGACGACGAACATATGTAACGTGAAACCTACCTCATTACTCAACGTTCAATTTATTTCACTTTCACTTTTCTTCCGCATTCGAATTGCCATGTGCATGCTAGCGTCCTAGTCATATGCACTTGAGACGATGGAATTTATGACCTAGAAAATAGGTCATAAATTGCATTCATACATAGGGATGATGAGTATAATGAATGGGAATGCGAGGTGTTAATTGATTTGTGTGTCATGACCACACAAATTGAATGTTGAATAATGAGGGCGTGAGAAGTAGATTTACGAATAGAATTTGTATAAAAGGAAAAGTAATGTATTGATTCGGGATCAGTAAATTCTGACCCGTCTCATAATAAAGAGTTCGGCCAAAGTGTATCTTAGGCTGGTTTTATTAAAAAACAAAAGGGAAAGATTTTTATTGATCATAAAAATACTTTGGCTGGATATTTCGGCCAAACTTAGATCTTGTTTGCTGCATAAAGGCATTAGCTTTGGTGCACGTCACAATTTGGCCAGAGTAAAATCGGGCTAGACGACGGAGGTATTTTATTTAAATTAATTTCTCATAATTTCTCATTTCATATTAACATATAACACAATATCATAGTTGAGTTCACTAAGTCCTTGGCTGTGGGCCTTCCACTCCCTGGCAGAGCTCCCAGCAACGATGCGCCTGTTGTAAGCGCGTCAGCGAACCTCTCAACGTCCATCCTCCCAGTCCTCCATCCGAGGATTGAAGTTTTGGCATATGCACGCAGAGTGGCACTGTCGTGAATCTCAACCGCTATATACTGGTGATCACTAGCCGGGTAGTCCTCTAGTACTCGCCAGTTGTGTACTCTAGGTACCAGGGACTCCGAAGCGAGTGTCACATCGGGTATGGTTCCTACGCAACCCCATCGGCGGAAAGTAGGGGTGTTACCAGTATTTAGGACAAAAAGCGCTGTTCTGGCCGCCATGTCCAAGATTTGCTTTCCCCTTGGGTCGGATTGTGGCGTACCCCATTCAATGGCTCTAGCGTTGAAGTCTCCCCCGACCAGCATGTGGCCCTCTGTGTTCGAGACAGCGTCCTCCAGGGCATCGAGTTTGGTTCGAAAAGATCGCAATGCCTCGTAAGGCGTCAGATAAACACTGAAATATGTTATCCCTGAACACCGCACCCACACAAAACCATCCCCGCGTCCATGGCCCTGCACCTGAAGGCGGGCGCTGTCTCGAACCCAGATGGCCGAGGTACTAGATTTGTCAGGGTACCACGCTTGCGAGTCCTTGTTATAATGTTGCTCGCTCAGCAACAGGAGGTCAGCTTTCTTATCCCTCGCAAACTGCTCAAGTAGGTCCTGGGCGTTTGTGCTTCGGTGCAAATTGACCTACAGGATACGGATCATTTGAGTATCGATTTGGCTTTAGTTAGGGTCTCCTTGAAAACACAGCATCTCCCTGTCCCCGGCTCATGTTTGAGGTCGCCGGGTGCTAGCTTAGCATCCTTGCAAAGAATACATTTTGCCTCGTTCGTGCACTCGTTCCTTTTGTGCCCCGTTTCACCACATTTGTAGCACAGAGATCTCTTGTCGGGTCCCCTACAGCCATACGCGGTGTGTCCGTATTCGAAGCATCTGAAGCAGCGGATAGAGATCGCTCTTCTCCGTATCCTGCAGATCACCCAACCTATCTTAATTTTGCCCTTCGCCAGGATTTGCTGGGCGTCTTTATCAGCTAGTTCGACAATAGCCATGCGTTGCCCCTTGTGTTTTCACGTGTCAATCTTGCCTTGACTTCACTTAAGCTGGGGAACTCCCTCCTAATGGCATCCTCTACTTCAGCTTTGTCCGTGACGCAGTCGAGGTCCCTGATTTCCAGGATGGCCATTGGTTCGAGCGAGGCAACCGTTGCCGCATCTCCAAGAACCTTTTGAACACGGAATGCATTTTTGTTTGTGGCCACTGGCCCGAATCCCACCAGCAGGCCACCGGTCCGGGTTGGTCGAACTGCTTTGATGGCAGTTTTGGTGTCGTCTGGCTTGACCGCTCCTTTAATTTCACGGAGGACATCTGCGTAGGTTCGGCCCTTAGTGGGTTTAATAAGCAGTGCGTCTTGCAAGGGTTTGCGCCGCGGTTCGCTTTTTGTTTTCTGCGGTATATCGGGGGGTTCTTTGTTCTTTTCGTGGTTGAGCTCTTTGTCTGTTTTTCTAGGAGTAGCTTTTTGGCCGCTTTTTACGCTGCCTTGTTTCGCACCACATGAAACTCCTTGCCTGGAGTGTCAACTTCGTTTATGGTCTCGTCCTTCCTCCTTTTCTCACGGTTGCCTTCAATTGGGCTACTGGCCATTCTTTTGCTGCTGCTAGGACCCGCTGATGCCTCGAGGGAGAGCGTGTCTTTTTGGTGCTTTTCGGTTGCAAGCCACCTCCGCCTGTAGTGCGTTATGTGGTCAAAAAGCTCCTCCAGTTCAAGAATGCCATTCTTGACACTCTTGCCTATGTTTTTCTGCACTTCGCAGACAGCCCTCAGTTGTTTGACGATAGTCCCCGCTTTCCGAGTAAGCCGCTCCTTTTTGGCGCGGTCAAGGGCGATTGTGTTATTTGGCGCCACCTCTTGGGAGAGGCCCCCGTTTCCTAGCCCTTTTGCTTCTATCGCTTGGGTCGCGTTTGAAGTGGCGTCGGCCAACGGCAAAACTTCTCCCTCCCCCAGTCTTACACTGGCCTCTGTTGGTGTCGCAGCTTGATCTGGATTGTGTACGTCTTGCACTGGACGCTCCGGGGTGCGCCCAAAGGCCGCAATGATGCCAGGTTGCACAACGCACTCTGCCTTCTTTCGTTCGTTAGTCCGTCTGTGGTCTGTCTCCGATGATTTAACCTGTGATGTTGACTTTGACAGTGTTTCTGGGGTTTGCTGCCTCCCCCTGCAATCGGTGACTTGCTTTATCGGTGTTCTTGCCAACAGCGGTTTTTGCCTGAAAGGGTTCTCCGTGCTAGCGTCCTGTTTGCTTGTAGTTATATCTGTTACAGAAGCCAAGTTCACCACTTCTATAACCGCCGGTACTGGGGATCCGACCCCCTGCACCGTAATTTGGTTCCCCTTGTGGACCTGCATGATTTGGTTTTCTGTCTGGGTTTCCGTTCCCATAGCATTTTACCTACTGCCAGGATATATGGATAATTGATGACGCCATATATTTCGTCATGTCATAGTGAAGATCATTGGCACTCAGGTATTTGTCCTGAGACTCTCCCTTCATTGCCGACCATTTTCCGTGGCTGCTTATTGGTTCTTCCCCTATCCGCAACCCTGGGGACGCGTTTGGTTCCCCGGTCTGAGGGCACTATCGATAAATCGATAACCAAAGAATTCGACCTTAGTAAATCTTATAAAAGACACATTCTTCTAAAATTAATTTACTTCGGTTGAGATTGCCAAGGTTTTACTAGTCAAGAAGATTCTATTGAAACAATCGAGCATCACCTTTTCAGTGCACTACACAAAACTTGCTTCATTGAATCGCGTGACACTTCAAGTGATAATTGATGCAGACGCACTGATAAGGGTGTAAATTTCTAGAGTCAAAACAATTTGAGCCAGAAAATATTGCAAAGGATTTTAACTATTGCGGTATTCTGAATTGAGTACTACCCAGAGAGGTACGTTGTATTGCGTGGATGGCTTTGAAGAATAAAACATACAGTTCGCATGTTAGGAAAATTATGTGATTTGCAAAGAAAAATGGTAATAAGAATTGAGTGAAATATTTATAGAAACATGTAGGAAAGTATTTTGATTTTTTTTTTTAGCGAAGAGAACCATATTTTAAAATTTAGGTAGGACAAAAGTTATTTACATATAATGAAATTCCACCCATTTAAGCTTTTATGTTATCATTAATCTAAGTTGAAAATTAATTGAAACCTAAAAAGGCGCAGATTTGCAACGTCGATCAAGTATTATTAGGTTAGATTTTAATGTTCCTCCCTTTCTAAATATAATTTGCAAAATAACATACAAATTAATCAAAATTCTCTTGATAAAAATAAAGAATATTACACATATTCAAAGAATAATGTCTAAAGCAATCGACCATTAGCTATATAGGTTGCTAATTTGATAGTCCCAAATTTAGCGTTAAATTTCATGGAACAGTTAATAAATATTTAATATCAATATAATATATGCAGCATACAATTCGAGGATCAATGGAATGAAGTTTACATTACTATACAAGCCGAGTCAAGTAGTGGCCTATGTGGACGACATCAACATTCTGTCACGGTCACTAACAACTGCCAAAGAACTCTTCCTGAAACTCGACAGCGAAACAAAACTAGTAGGGCTACAAATCAACGAAAATAAAACAAAGCTCATGACGCAGTCAAGGAAAAATACCCCAAATACACAAAATATCACACTTGGTGAATACAGTATCGAGAATGTTAGCGAATTTGTGTATTTAGGCGCCCAAAATAACGAAAACGGATAATGAAAGAGACGAAATACGCCGAAGAATACAGCCCGCAAATAAAATATTTTATTCAGTATCGACGATCTTTAAGACCGGCTGCATACACAGGAAAACAAAACTCCAAGTATACAAATTTGTGATAAGACCTGTGTTATGCTATGGATGCGAAACATGGACCCTAACCCAAGCATCCGCAAATATATTGAACGCCTTTGAGCGACGTGTCCTGAGGCGAATACTCGGAGCGAAGCTAGACGGGGACCAATGGCGAATTCGATACAACCATGAGCTGTATGAAATTTTTGACGAGCCGGAGGTCTCAAGGATTGTAAGACTGTGGAAGCTGCAATGGGCTGGACACATGAATCGTATGGATGAACAACGGATACCCAAGAAGGTATTCGTTGGGCCAGTGGGGAAACCGAGGAAACGCTAGTCTGACTCGGTCGACGAAGACAGTTCATCGCTGCTCGGATTTCGGAATTGGAAGACGCGGTCAACGGACCGAGACAGTTGGAGGCGCTGTTTGCAGGAAGCGAAGGCCCGAAAGGGGCTGTAGGGCTAAGAAATAGAAGAAGAAGAAGGAATGAAGTTTCATCTCAATTTTATTAGCAATTACAATCCAATTAAGCTTGCAGTTTTAACGACTCAAATTTGTCCCAATTTGAATGATTTAAATAATGAGTAATATGCAAAAGACAATTTGTTTGTTCTATTATTTCATTCATGCTTAGATGTAGTGATTTAGTTTTAAACGAAATACTAAATAGAAGAAAAGAAACTACTGGGAATTACATGAAGACATATTGTAGGGAAATTTTTGAACAAAATGGAAAAATAATAAGAAATAATACGAACCATGTTAATAAATAACCAATAGCACAAATAATAATACGAACCCTATTAATATACAACAAATAATGCAAATAATAATGAGAAAGAATACCAACTGATATATGATAATAAATAACCAATAATAAGAGAAAACAGAAAAAAAGCAGAAATAAATGTGGGAAAGAAACCAAGTCAAGATTTATTTAATTCTAAATCTAAGGTCGAAGATTTAAGATTTTGCATTAAAGTAAGATTGCGTCGTTTAAGTCTTCATTTCTTTTGTAGGGTGATTGCTGTCGAATTCTCATTATTTTTTTATTCAAAGTCTGACCGAGTGAGTTGCTTGGCTGGAATTTCATTTTTTTGTGCCAAACTGTGCACTAGCTATAAAAAAGTAGATTTGATAAGAAATCAATTTAGAAAATTGTAAGCGACACAATTTGAATATTTGTGATTTTTATTAAGTCTAGAGTGAACCAGAATTTTTATAAAACTAGCAAACAAAAAAAAAATGGGATAAAATTGCTCTTAAAATAAATTTAATGTAATGCTAATGAAAATATCTGAGAATGACTTTTCCAAGTTGAAAACAAAACACACATCGACTGAATTTTTGACTTAAATTTCTTAAAAAATTTTTGGTAATAATTAAAATGTTTTTACCCAAGCGGATATTGTAACATAAATGAATGCAATTTAAACGTTTGTCACAAGTAAAGCTCACAGCCGGACTTTAGACACTTATTGTACTTGTAAATACAAATATTTAGAAGAATAAACAAGAAAAATAATGAATTGCGAGCGTTAAATCGGACTTTTCTTTCCTGCCTGCCCTTCTTTTCTTTCCAGCGGGAAGAAGAGTGCATGGTAAGTATGCCGTCGCGAGGGTAGGGTTTCAAAAATCCGCGGATGGCCGGTTTCGCGTCGCGGGCGGTACGCGGTACCTTAGTTTGTCTTGCTTTTTTTCTTAGCGTAGAGTTCTTCGGGATTGAGTTATCGTAGTGTATTTTTCGGTACCGCGTCGGTAAAATTCGGGAACGCGAAATTGAAATTAGTTTTTTGTAATTGACTGAAGGGATGCAGGAATACGGAATAAAGTAAAGTAGGTTTCTCTTCCGTATGTTTGTGTTTTCGATGCGTTTGAAACGGGCATTTAATGGTGGCTGAAATACGTAATTGAGCGTAATCCATTCTAAGACCTGCGACCGAAATCCTCTCCGTTCTAGCTGGCCGACAAGCAGTCACCACGAAATGGATTACGTGTGCACGAACTGGTTGACTGATTGGTACCATTCGTTGGCACAACTCAGACTTCACGTCTAAAACCGATGAGAGGTCGGTTCTGACTTCGCTCGCACAATTGAGACAGAAAATTCATTACAATTTATTTATTGTCGAGTTATGCTTATAGAATTTTTGCTTATATAATAATCAGATTGAAATATGGGGGTTCAACGACCACTTCCACGTTGAAAATTCGTCTTCGGGTGGCATTATATTCCCGAATTCTGACGTGAAAAGGTCTACGTAGTCGGTGTACAACTTTATCGGTTCTAGCCGAGACTTCGTGGAGTCGTGTCAACTAAGCGTTTGGGGAGACCTCTGGGAAAGTTGTGGCGTCCGCTGCCGTTTGACTAAGCAGGTGAACTGAAGTATCTGGTGGTATGTTTCCATCCGGCTAAGAGCTGGCCGTAGTAGAATCATCAGTAAACCACATTTTACCGGTCTCAAGTGCTGGTGGCTGGTTTGGGCACTCGTTTGCGCTATAATAAATTATAAATATTTTATATATAAATATATAAATATATAAATAAAAAACGGGTACTTACTCAGTCCTTCTCCGACGAGCGCTCGTTGATGGGGCGGGTAAGGCTTGTAAACTCTCCTAACAAATTCAGTCTAACGGAATTTACAACAGCTATCTTGAAATCAACTTGACTGAACTATTTCCTGTTGTTCTGATTTGATTGGCTCGAATTTCATTTCATCTTTATTGTAATGCACTTTACAAATGTATTAACCATAAGGGGCAGCAACAGATGCTCTGGAATTCCACATCTACTTGAAGGAATTATTAGCATTTTAAACATACCTTTTTTAGTCATTTTTGCTGTTGCGATAGATATGAGTGCCTCAATCAACCGACGAATCTGATGGTGAAGTTATTGAACGTTCCAATAATCATACCGTAACTCTGCCCGTCTTAGATTCGAAGCGGTAAAGCAACTCCGACCTAGCTCAATAATATTTTTATGCTAAAATTATAATTTCTTTTATTTGCGTTCAAAAAAGTACGAAAATCATGGCGTCCAACAAATAGTTGTGCAGTATCTTTAAAAGCCTGTATATCGAACTCATCATCTTATAAAAACATATACAGTCTTCCACAAAAGTCAAGGTACAGAGAATCGGTAACTGAAAATTGTATTACTGAATCAATATTTTTATTTGAAAACCAAAAGTTATGAAATGGTAATAATACGAGTTCTGTTGAATTTTAGTTTTCATAAATTTAAAGGGATTCGGCAATAATGATCATTGAAGACAATAATTTTTTGTTGGTAATGTCTCTTTTCTACTCCACAAAAGTCTTGGTACAGTTGCAGAAAATGCCCTGTTATTTGTAAAAAGGGGAATCCCCCAAGTTCATATTATCAGAGTGAGTTAACAACCGTAGGCCGCTGTCTTTAATATCGCGTCCGTATTCGTGGTGTATCTTTTATTTAAAAATTTTTAAAAAATGAGTCGAAAGGAGTTGAGTATTAAGGAGCGTGAAATAATTATTAATCTGCATTCAAATCAGAGCAAATCATATTTTGAAATAGCTGAACTAGTGTTGCGAAGTCGGTCAACCATTCAAAAAGTGATAAATCGATTTAAGAAGGAAAATAGAGTGGAAAATGTGCCCCGAACAGGTCGTCCATCTAAACTAAGTGCAAAGGACAAGAGAAAAATTTCGCGAATGGTAAAACAAGATCCATTTCTAAGCTGTAGAAAAATCTGCGATGTCCTTGGAATTAATGATAAGAAGGAGGTTAGCGCAGAAACTGTGCGTAGAGCTGTCGTAGAAGCTGGATTTTCATCTCGTACGCCTAGAAGAAAACCTCTTGTAAGTTCCATAAACAAACAAAAAAGAATAACATTTGCAAAAGCATATATTGACAAACCAATAACGTTTTGGGATAATGTTTTATTTTCGGATGAGTCTAAATTTTGTATATTTGGTGTAAATGGGCATAAGAGGGTCTGGCGAAAAGTAGGAGAAGCATTTAATCCCAAGAACACTATTAAAACAGTAAAACATGGAGGCGGTGGTGTTATGGTTTGGCGTTGCATGGCTGCTGCTGGAGTTGGAAATCTGACATTCATCGAAAATACTATGGATCAGAACTCTTATTTAAAGATTCTACGAAACAACATGAAACAAAGTGCAGCCAAATTAAGTATGCGAGAAGATTTCTTGTTTCAACAGGACAATGACCCTAAGCACGCTGCGCATAAAGTTCGAATGTGGCTATTGTACAATACTCGCATGCTTGCTACACCGCCTCAAAGCCCTGATTTGAACCCTATAGAGCATCTTTGGAATGAGCTTGAGACAAAAATCCGAAAAAGAGTGATATCAAGCAAGGCGCAGCTTAAGGATGTTATATTGGAGGAGTGGGCCAGAATCAGCAGCGAATTTACTAAAAAAATGGTATATTCTATGCCTAAAAGACTGAAGTCAGTAATTCAGATGAAAGGATATCCGACAAAATATTAAGAAAAGTATAATTCAAATAACTATGCAAGACTATAATTACAATTTGTATCATTTTTCTTTAGGTGTACCATGACTTTTGTGGACTTCATTCATTGACTTTCCAACACATCATGTGTAATAATATATTAATACGACAGAATTTTCGTTTTGTTTTACATGAATTTAAAGTGTAATGATTATGGTTGAAGTAATACCAAAAAAATTTTATCACTATAGGTTTTTTAAATAAAAATATCAAACAATTTTCATGATATTTATCACTGTACCTTGACTTTTGTGGAAGACTGTATCGTTGGTATTCTTCGATTGGGATAAATAATTAATAATATTTATTTAAATCTTCCGACAATTTGATGATTTTTTTGTGTTTGGTTACTGCCAAACGCTATAGATACGAATGACCTTTAGCGTTGTACCAAAATATGTATCGCATGTATACTCGCATTGGCTAAACAAAATCACTTCTACTACATTCACTCTCGAACCCGATCACACAGAGAAATAATGTATATTTCTATGCTACTATTTCGTACCCAGCAATGCATTTATTTGTGTGCATACACAAATGTACAACTTTCAGAAAATAATCTTTTCCACACTACTTTTCACTGGCCCAGTAATTCAACTTGACAGAAATTAAACTTCAAATATAAATTCCCAGAATGAATTCATACCCAGGCCGTATTCTATCACGTAAACCCCTCAGGGTGAATGAGATCACACAGCAGATTTTCAATAGAACGTGCAAATGAAATTTGCACTTGCATTCTCATAAGATTTGTCAGACTTTGACAGTTTTACGGGTGAATATTTCACTGTGGGATTTCAACACTTAATCCATTTTACAATTGCTATATTGCACAATTCATTGGTGGTACACTGATAATAATGTGGATACCATTCCATACGATTTGGACGTATTAAAATCGAAAGAGATACCATCACCCTTTCCACTGTACTCCGAAGTCAAATATACGACGACCACGAACCGTCTCTCGTTCATAACTCCGTCCGGGCACTTGCACTATATCGCGAATATGTTCATTGAAATTACTCCGTTCGTTCTAAGGTAGTTGCACACGCAACCTCTTCCGCTCGTTTAACCCGCCTAGCTTCTTTCGACCAGACTCTCCTCGCAACTTCCTGGGTCGCAACGGTGGTTTCCTTGGCGAGTCCTTTGTTTGCCGGCAATGGGTTTCTTTGCATCGAGATAAGAACGCAATTCATTTTCTAAATTGCGTTGCAAAGGAGGTTGCCCTCATCGAAATTTGATTGTAATTATTTTATTTAGTATTTTAACTTTCCAAATTTTTTTAATCTTTTTGTTTTTAAATTAAAAATAAAATTAGATAATATTTAAGGATTTTTTTGAAAAGCAAAACAAACATGGTGTTTCCACCCAGGAATGTTTTTCGAGCAGTTTGCCTAGGAAACTGCTCGGTTACAAAACGATGTTCTGTCTGCCTACAATTCCAACTGGTAGTAAGCCAACTCACGACCTCATCTAAATCGTCTATGGTGCACTGTGTGAGGAAGGACGGTGCAGGTAATATTGCCAAGTGGGGGTCAAACTCCGCGGTATACCACCATTCTTAATGATAACTTCTATTACTCGGCTTATGCTGGTGTGAAAACCTTCGATGGTAGTGGACTACCTCTGACTCCCTTGCAGATGCACGGAGTGCAGGAGCGTTATGCTGGGGTACGAAAACCACCCTCTCTCGCAAGTCAGGCTGAATTCCCTTACAGAATATTCCCAAAAATTGCTGTTTCGACATGGGGCTAACTAGACGCTCATTAGACAACAGAGGGCCTCGTCATAATCGTCCACTGTCGCATGCGCTAGCTGACACCAACTCCGGAGGTTTTGCTTCAGGATGGTTTCACTTTTGACTGGGGCGAATTCGCATAACACGGCATGTGAAAGTACCTCAAAAAAATCTAAGGGGGAACATATTTCTATAAATGAATGCTCTGAATATATAGTAGAAAACATGCACTTTGTCTTGCAATTTATTCTAAGTAGCTGACAGTGGTGAGTTATAAACAACCTCAAAACAAAATTATAGTTATATATAAATATTAAACGTCTCATGGAAGCACGAATTGAAGAGCACCGGCCACGGAAGAAATCGAGAATAGTCAGTCGCATCCAAACCATCAACCGAGTCATTGTATTTTCAACACAATAAATTGTTTATTAACAAACGGTACGCGTTAGTTTATTGTTTTCCCTCTACAATTATCCTGTTCCCAAGGTCCACCCCTGGGATCCAAGTGGGATCCAAGGATGGTTTAGTGCGGATTACAAGTGAAAATTCGAATTGTGCACATAGAACGAACAGACGCCATTGAAAGCAGTTTTTTCATTCGTCTACGGCTCGTCTGCGAAAAGAGACGAAAGGAGAAACGTGCGATATACATGCGCGAAACGAAATACATACGTGAGTGGGCACACATAATTGTGATAGTGGTTCGATTTCCCCTTCGGTTCGTATACGAGGGAAACGGAACGCAACACGATGCTGGTCGAACAGGTCAATACGCTAAACAAGAAACGACTAAAACTTGAACTTAGACTACGGAACGCCTCTACGCATGGGAACAAAGCGGAGCTAGCACGAAGACTCTGTGAACTTCTGGCTAATGACGAAATCGAAATGGACTGGAAAATGTCAGAATGTTCGGGTGAAGATGATGTGCGCGAGTTACGTGATGAAGTGAAGCGATTGAGCGAGTCAATATAAGCTGTCGTCACCGCATTACCGAACGTGGGAAAGTTGGCAACGTCGTCAATAACTGAACAGATTAACACTCAACCGATCGTAGTGCAGGAGCCGACACCACCACTCACTAACGCCATGAAATCGGGTGAGACGCCGCCGGCAGTGACGTTCGAAGTTGACGCATGCGAACGATCAGCTAATTTAGTGTGGGCAAGTAGTGGACCGCATTTTCATAACATCCGAGATGTGACGGATATTTTACCAGACTTCGACCCGTCGTCCGAATCCAACATGTCGGCAGCGCAGTTCGTTGATCGCGTTACGAAGATTGCCGAGGCATATCAGTGGAACGATAGAGTTTTGGTGTTCACCGTGCAAGCCTCCCTAAACAGGCCTGCTAAAATTTGGAGCGATAGTTCTGCGCGAGCTCCTAGAAGTTGGCTTGAGCTGGCCGAATCATTGAGGTGAGATTTCCCTAGCCATAAAAGTGAGGGCGATGTTCACATAAAAATTATGAATCGTACGTTCCAACCAACGGAAACTCTGTTCGGTGTACGAGTATACGAGCAAAAAGTTGAAACCGTGGATCGTCGTGAGTCCCGAACTCGATTTTTACGGTGATACTGCGGATTCAGACACGGAGTAATGAATCGAGACGATTCAATGTCAGGATGATCGAGTGTCATGGCAACACCAATTGAAGAAGGAGGAAATCGAGAAGAGTCAGTCGCATCCGAACCATCAACCGAGTCATTGTGTTTTGAACACAATAAATTGATTATCAACAAACGGTTCGCGTTAGTTTATTGTTTTCCCTCTATAATTATCCTGTTCCCAAGGTCCACCCCTGACAAATGTATAAGTACAATGTAACTCATAAAAAAACTGGTCTTCTTACTCCCTTACTCCAAGTAAGATCCCAATGTTGTTATGCTGGATTGGGCTTAGTAACCTTTTCAAATATTTGCCAACCACCCTGTCTCGGAGATTTATCCTGATGAACGGTACCAATCAGTTAGGTAGTATAGAGAACTTGCCTAACCAAACTTACAAGTAACAAGCATTTTGCAATAGATGGTCATGGACGCAGTCTCATCTATTTATTTTAAGATGCAAGGTGATACTTGAGTGTTGAGAAGGGCTAAGTTTGGGTCCACTTAAAGATTTAACATAAGCGAACTTTTGAACCATACAAAGAGACTCTAGTATCATTTGCTCCACTGAACTGCTCCAATGGCCAGCAGCAGAGCAGGTACAAGCGATACTGATTGTCTAAAAAATACATGTCCAAAAGTGCTTATGGCGTACACGTAAAGTGTAAAAGCCTTCAGTTTGACATCAGTGATTTACCTTGAGACGTTGGCCTGCCTTGTGCTTACGATTGATAAACAGCCTAGTGCTTTGGGCCCCATGTTGGGTGGCATTTGTTGTTTCGTTAATATTGAAGAGGTCTGTTAAGGACAGTAGCGATGGTAACTCCCTCAGCGAGATAAAGTGTCGGGCTCCGCTGGAATTACCTTGCCTGATGACCCGTATGCGTGCTGGCAGCTAGTTTTTTGGGATGTCATGGGGCTCTGCTCGCCAACGCAAGGTCCAAACTTCAAAAATATTTTCACACATACGAATTGGAGATATGACTCGACCTGACGGAAACCGAAGGGATCTTTTGCTATCGTGCCTAATCTACTGATAACACGTCATCCTTCCTTTTTCAACGGGTAATCTAGTTAAGATCTGAAAATGGGCAACCGGATGGACTTGGTGCCCCCACGCACCCTCCCAACTGAATCGAAATCCAAGAGATGATAGGCCCCTGAAGATGGGTCTAGTCATCTGGATTTTGATCCGGTTGGGAGGGTGCGTGGGGGTACTAAATCTACCTGTCACTTTAAATAGTTAACAGGTGTATATATAATGTTTTACTCAGCTCAATAAATTCTGCACATTGCAATAAAAATTGGTTTTCACCAGTTTCGTCATCTGATTAAGAATAACATTGATTAACGTACAACGCATGAACCATTTTTCATACTAATGTTCGATTCGGAAGCCAAACCAAGAGCTCATTTGTGTATGATAACCCTTATTCAACTAACTCCCACTAAACAAGTATGTTGCATCTGGAAAAGCAGCACTACCAGATATGGGAAATGATTTCTTTATGGGAAAAATAATTTCAAACATCATATACCTGTATTTGCAAATTATTTGCCAATTGCCAAGATGTAAATGCGATTTTTTAGTTCACAGATGTAACTCTTATTTTTACAGGAATCTTTTGATGCATTTTTATTTTGTATTATGTACTCGTATACCTAGTCAACCAAATTAGGAATCTATCTCACTGGCCCACCTGGTGAAAGAGCTGGAGAGGAGAAATAAAGTCACTATATATACAAATCAATACTCGTACGTGAAAATTTCCTTGCACCACGGGGAAATACGCGAAGCAGCATACTTCACATAAACATCTTTATTTCCGTGAAGCATCCAGAAGGTTTTCTTGTGGGTGTGTTTAGGCTTTGGATAATACAACAATTGTTGTTCCACTCTCTAGAAACGAGTATGGTTTTAACCATCGTTTAATAATTTTAGTATTAAATTAAACTAAAATAGTGGGTCGTTGTGAGATCCATTGTGTTAGAAAACCATATTACGAAGCTTAATATAAATCATATTTCTGGCAATGCTACTGCAACGGTGTATCAGCTGATTATAACATTTGTTAGCCGAATTGATACGAAGCAGAATATTCGGTTAATTTCGGATCAGCTGAAGCCCTCGTGGCGTAGGTAGCGCACAGCACAGCGCTCAGTTTGTTTGTGTGAGAAACGGGGAAATTTTATTTGATACCAGGAACTTGAAAATGATCTTTTGGAAGATTGTGTACATTGTCTGATATTAACGTGCGCACGGCCGGCAATTGTACAACAACAATTTGCTTAATTGCTGCGAAATGTCAAGCTGTCACTCGTAGCTCTCGGCGACTGTTGAGTTGACAGTTGGCGGACCAGGAACGATAAATTTAAGCGCCTAGAATGGCTGGTGTTGACTTTGTGAAGTGGCTCAATGAGAAGTTACGCGCGCTAAGCGTGGACGAAACTGTATTCGGCTCTTACATTACGGGTATCCTTGAGGGCGAGGAATCCGCTGAGGAGAAGGTCGAGGCTCTTGAAGGAATCCTAGGGGCGATAATCGTAAGTACCGACTCTGTTTTGACACCTATGCGTTGGATTCCTTTGCTATTTTTATCAGCTCACCTTAAAATACTCTCGTAAGATTTACCATGAAACGTCAGTCGCTCATAAACTCTTGGTCTTAATGTGAAAAACAGGAAAATGACTTGAATGAAGTCGTTCAAGAAATCATTGGTAAATGGAGTGAGTGCCAACCCAAAGTGCAGGAGGATTCGCAGAAGATCGTGGAAGATGTCGACGCTCAACTTGCTCGCATGTTGGAATCGCAAAAGATTCAGACTATAAGCCCGCGCCAATACACAGCCGAGGAGCTTAGAATCAGGGAGCAGATTTTGTCTCAATATAGCCAAGTAAGTGTGAAATTGCAAAATTGATTTCTTCTTAGTAATTCACCGATGATTCATTTGCTCAATCAAAATAAAAAATAATGATCATTTATCGAGCACGTCGACAGCCAAATTCTAGGTCACCGAAAATAACATTCATGTGAAAGGTATTTGATGTTAATTTTAGAAAAACTAACATAGCGACAGCTGATTGCATTTAACACCTAATGTTGTATCAGCTAACAAAACAATGAATTGCGTCAAATCCTCTGTGTAGTTACCATAGAAAGTCGAAAGATCTTTCCATAAAATCATGTTAAAGTGCAACCCTCTATTTTGTTCGCCGCCTCGCATATAAGTTTTACGAGACACCAAATTGATTCACGCAGTCTAGCCACAGAAAGGCATTTCTCGTTTGATGGTGTTCATTGATTGTTATGTTTGCGCGTCTTTTTGCATAAAAACAGTATTACCCGTGTGAATTTGTACTTTTAGACAATTTATTTCATAGGCTAATGTTATAAATGATTCCTTTCACCATTTTCAATGGTCTATTTTGCTGTTGCTCGTTCATTACTTTTCCTTGCCGAAGTCAAAACCAAAAGCGCTTTATTCAATACTATTCGTTGTAAACTTTCAAAGAATGTAAAGCAAATTCCAATCAATGAAAATACTAAAACTTAATGGCCCAAACGGCTCTCTAAATTTATATGTTGTCAATCCAAAAACATTTGATCAAAAAACAATATCAAGTTCAAATTAATTTAAATTATTACATATTTTATGATTTAATCGAAAAAAGAAAAATAAACCAACCAACACTATTCAAAAATTATTTATAATTCTAACAGAACCGTAATCTTTTATTCTATACCTAATATGTTATAACCTATTTCAATCAAAAGTTTATCTCATACTAATACAATGCTAACACAATATTTCTAACTTATCTCTAAACCTAATATAATAAACAAATCCTAACTTATCTCTAAACCTAATATAATAAACATAATATAACCTATCCTAAATATTAAAACCTATCCCTAATTTTTAAGTTAAATAAACAACACTTTATGCAGCAATAATGAGCTGAAACTCAAAAACTATGTAACGAAAAGGACAAAAACAGAAAATAAACACGAATAATTTAGACGTCATTCAGCCAACAGTACCTAGATTGCTCCGTCTCAGCTCAGCCAGCCTCAGCAAATGTAGCAAATGAGTATCTCCATTGGAATTATTCAAACTCGGAGGATATTTTATCTTCTTATCGGTGGCCCGTCTATATATGTGATATATGATTGGGACGCCCCTCAGAAGCACAAACATATCAATTCAGGTCCAAATACACGAATGATTCTGGAGGAACGAAGCCAGTAGCGAGGCAAGTCGTAATATACCCGTCTGTAGGGTGGAACGGCTGTGAAATTCAGGGGGTTCTAAATCTCACAGCTACAGATCTTGCGATATAATTCCGAAGAATTTTCAATATGAAGATATCGACTCTCGTCACTTGAGCAGTTTGATAAATTCCTCTATTCGATATATAAGGTTTCCAATCCATCTCAGGCTTTCTGTTTAAGCCAGTACACGCACGAAGACATTTCCTTTTGAAAACTCTTAATCTTTCGATAATACTAGCACCCTGATTGTACCAAATCAGACATCCATATGACAAAACTGGTCTAACCAGGGTCTTGTAACAGATAACTTTGACCTTTTGATCAATGTACCTCGAATGAAAGAGTCGTAGAAGGACTATGACTACATTTTGTGCTTTAGTGAGCATGATTTTGGCATGTTCAGTATAGTACAGATACTACTGGTCGAGATGAACACTGAGGTATCGAACACAGGATTTATGTGGAACCCGTTTATGTGGAATCCCTCACCAGCCATAATGTAGAAATCCTTCCAATTACGTCTCAGGTCTTGACTGACCCCCTGCAGCGTTGTCCGAAACGAAATTGTTTCCCACTTCTGCGCATTGATTTTCATTCGCCAATTGTCGGTGTAGAGCTGCACATCATTCAACATTTTTTGAAGATCAGATCATCAGCAAACGCCACCAATAATCGCGTTGGCGAGACGTTAAAATCAATAGCCTGCGTATGAATATTGAAAAAAGCAGAGACGCAGTAACTGTTCGCCGGTGTAGACCATTCAAGACCTTGAAATCGCGCATTGTCGTCAGATTTCCATCAGTTACAACAAATGGTTTCCCGTATAACATATTGCAGATCATGGCGACAAGGTGTCTGGGGACCCAGTCCTGAAGAAGTTTAGACATTAGTCCATCTAACCACACCGTATCGAAGGCATTCTCCATATTAATGGGACAAGCTCCAACACATTCTCTGTTTAGTTTCCAACAGGTGTCTGAGGTTACTTTCGCTATCGCATGTATGCCTGGCACGAAAACCAAATTGGAAATTCGGCATCAACTCATATTTCTCACTGCGCGCGTTTATTATCACTTCAAACACCTTGGCTATGTAGCTACACACAAGAATTTTCATAAGTGCTTTGCTGATGTTAGGCAGCAAGCTGATTGGGCGATAGCTTTCAAAGCACGAAGATTTTTTTCCTTTCTTCAAGATGGAAAATACCTTGGCGTTTTTCCACTCATTTGGGAAATATGAATTGCTCAACATGTTGTTGAACAATATGGAATAATTCCTAATAGCAACCTCAGGCAAATGTCGGAGAACTATATTTGAAACACCGTCGATACCACATGATTTCTTATTGTTTATCTTGCCAAATATGAAACACAAGTCTCCATAGCTGACAAAATAATCCATAAAATTCAAGCTTGGTATGAGATCAGACGTTAATGTATCATTGAAATGAAGAATTGACTCGCCGTTCAGGCTTGATTTGAAGTTGGAAACTTTTGCTTCAACGACCTCTGAAAATATTTGATTCTCTCTCTTAGGGTTTGGTAGATGAACCAATTCAAAATTTGTTCTAATCAGAGCAAGTTTCTGCACTCCAATATTATACCTTCACTTGAGACTTGTTACAAAATAAGCTATTCATTTTCATAAAAATGCCATCTGGGTCCTGTGGGCTCCTGTGTGGCTAATACCCCTGACCTCACTCCTGAAGTATGAACGGATTAAGTTCCGGACATTCGTCAGGTGTAATTTCAACACAGGCAACGAGGGATGGTTGTAGTCCAAAAATCGCCGGTAAATATTGTTGACGCGTGTGAGAAGAAGGCTTTTGAATCTTTTTAACCTTGCGATGGTTGGTGTTTCATATCCTTCCATATTGTTTCGATGTTTAATCTTGGGACCTACTTTCTGAATCGTTTCAAGAGATTCAAAGTTTTTGAATTCGACTTTATTAACAAACACAAACAATAGGGTCTTCAAACCAATATCCCAGTGCCACCTCCCCCATCACCGTTTACCATATTGTTTCTTACGAACTCAAAATCCTTGAATGTCATGGAGTGCCATGAATCGAGGTGAGTTTCAGTGAGAAGCATGATGTCAGGCTTTTGCTTAACAATGCATTCAAGGAGATAGTCGCGTCGATGTAGAGTAACAATGGAGTTGACGTTGATCGAGATGAGAAGAAGCGTATCCATGGAAATGTGACTGGATGAAAAGTTATTTTGAGACATTTGAAAAATTTAAACGCTGGAAAACAAAGTTAATTTTTGAATCTTGTTCATCGATTCTCTCCGGCAAAGAATTAAGTTGCTGGTAAAATTTAAGAAGCAGCTCATTATTGCCACTCACATTATTTGCAGTATTATCTGCTGGTCCTCTAGCGGCCAGTGCAAATGATACTCCGGGCTTGACGAAGTTTGGAGTTATGACACTGCGGTGTACTTGTGTTTGCTTTAGAGTAAATTTTAATTTCTCATCTTGATATCGGGAGCATCATCGATATGATGCCGTATGAACAAAAACAACAACAGTTAACGCAGTATAATTTTTCCAATTTGCACTCACCGGGGGGCATGAACATCTTTGCATTTTACGCAGATAGTGAATGGCGCAATTGGCAGCCGAATGACCAAACCTTTGATACCGCTAACACTGGTTGACTTCTCTTTTCTGAAGGCTTTCCCACCTCACCACTCTAAAATTCAAGTACCTTATTTGTTGAGGGGCACTTGGACTGCTTTTATTTGAAATTTGTACCAGGTAAGTGGTAAATTCTTCCTTTCTACGATCGATCTTCTTGTCGCAAAGGCTTTCACGAAAATAAAATCAATTTCGGGTGCAGCTTCCTTGAGCACATTTCTACGATCGATCTTCTTGTCGCAAAGGCTTTGACGGAAATAAAATCAATTTCTGGTGCAGCTTCCTTGAGCACCTGAAGAAAATCGACCGTATCCTCTCCGCAGTACAAACCCTTCAACAAAAAAGGTCAGATTTTTTTCACTTTTTGGGGTATAGATGGTGTGGAACCTCCCCAGAATTCAGCGCATCTTTAGCTGACTTGAAATCAACCAGTGATTTCGTTCTTATGGTTAATTTTTCACCACTAACTCTTTTGATCTCGAAATTGCTTAGTTTATTTTCGGTTGCCAATAGTCGAACCATATCTTTTCCACTATGTCTGAACACATTTTTGGGCGGAACTTTTTCTGTCTTTTTGGTGGCTTTCTCAGAGGAACCAGTAGAACTGCGAGCTGCTTTCTTCTCTATATTTTTATTTTTAAATACTGAATAAAATTTACATCATTATCTTGGTTACAATAACCTAGAATACATGCTTCAATTACCATTTCTTCTTGTAGTCCGTCCAGCGCTGCGTAATAGTTTTGGCTGTCGTTAGCGCTTCCTGCACTTAGGATTTCTTCTGGGATAGTTTGTTTTACAATTTTCTTCGTTTTTGTTTCTTTATTGAATTGCTTTTGCGGTTGTGCATCTTGAGTCTTCATCCCTCTCTTGAATAGATCTTCCAGGGACTGTAGTCGTAGCCTTAGTTTTTGATTTTCTTGTCGAAGCCTGATCACTTCTTTTTCATTTTCGATTATTTGTGTTTTACATCCGCCATCTGCAAAGTTTTCGGTTAAATCTCCGTTTGTTGATGATTGCCGCCAATTTTTTATTTCTTGTCTCCCTGGGTTCCCTAACGGTAGGAAGCCGTCGGGCTCGTTCATACCAGCAGTCCCGAATTTGTCTTTAAGATTATTTGCTTAGCTTGATTTATCGCAGTAAAATAACATTTGATATAATTATCCAATAAAAACCAAAATTATTTTGGACTGACGTTTTAAAAAATTAATTTAATTTTTTGAAAATGTGACACGAGCGATTGAAAAACACGTTTGTTCGCATTTGTTGCGAGACGAGACTGGAATTACTTTTCCCTGCCTCCTGTATATAAAATTCTTTAAAGTTGTTGCCTCACGATGACCGAGAGTTGCTGCAAGTTGATCTAAAATCCTTACTCCGATTATTTATTTTTAATCATCTTTCCTTTAAAACTAAATTGATCATAATTGTAAACTTGTTTTAAATTTATAATCAATAATACATGCACCTAAGCATCTTGACTCACTTCTGAGTTGTAGGTGTCAATAGACGAAGTGTAAAATTTTCATTACTGGATATACTTCGCCTCTCAAAACGCTGGTTTGAAGATCTCCCAAGAAAAATGCTTCGCAGCGGATAAGGTATGTTATCTTACGTGCCGGAAATTTTCGGTACTGGGTTTATTATGTTTGTCCCCACTAGTGTGCCCTTTGCTGCAATGACAACAAACTCCGCAGACTTGATGAAAAGCTGATAACTTTTTCGCCGCAGCTTTTTTGTCTATGCAGTGGTTCATGAATAAATTCCCTGTTCATTGTTGATTTGGTGTTTGACGACTGATATTTTCCAGCTTGGTGCAAATTTGAATACTTGCCGATATGTAACTTTTTCTTTTTTTTATTAATGAGTTAAATGTTTCATGCATTCGAGGTAAAGTTCTTGAAGCCGTAACAAATTGGTTTGGAATTCCTTCTGCTCGAAGGAATCTCTAGTTGTCTGCCCTTGTAACTTCATTCCCTATGCTTTCGCCCAAAAATAGCAAATCGCAGAAATGGACTTATAGTATGTATTTCTAACTTTAACATTCCATATTAAATTTACGAGTAATTTCATTTTCCTTTCCTGAAATTATTACTTTGCGAGTTTGACATGGCTCAAAACCTTACAAATGTTTGGAGTGAATAGAATGTAGTACCAATCTGGGAATAATTTGAGGCTTCAAAATTTATGTTATCTTCAACAAAAGTAAGAAATACTGTCGGAAGTATGACGTGATACTGATTGATATTTTTTCTCATTTTGAATTTTTTTAATTTAAAATAAATATTGAATATTCAAACTGCGAGAGAACTTAATCTTCTACATTATATCGGCAGATCCGAAATCACGAAATATTTGGATCACCTTCATTCAAGGCAGAATTGCCATATACAGGGTAGGATAAAAAAGAAGTCGGACTGAATTTCTGTAGCGCGAACCGGGCGGTAAAGAGGGGACGGACCACCTGGGCATGGTAGCGGGGAGCTTCTCAAAGAGACCGACATTTTTCCAGTCGCCAGCGGGCAAGCGGTTTTCTGTGAACTTCTGTTTAGAAGTGTCATCGCGATCCAAGATGGTGAAATATCTCAAGCAGCGCTATGCCATCAATTTCTGCGTCAAACTCGAGAAAATCGCGTAGGAGACCCTCGGAATAATTATGGACGCCTACGCGAATGCTGCCACCAGTATTCGAGTGGCATAAGCTGTGCCGGGAGCGGTGGCAGCTCGTCGAAAACGACCAGCGTGCCAATAATCCGTCATCTTCAGGGAATGCTGAAAAAGTGGCCAAAATAAAGGCGCTCCAGAACTTCAACCTGCGGAAAAACATACGTCTGATTGTTGATGAGTTAAGGATTTCGTACGGTAGCGTCCAAAAAATTATTAATGATGACTGGGCCATACGAAAGGTGTGCACCAAGCATGAGCCAAAAGTCATGATTGATGGTGAAGGAGTTGCCGGCCAAGCACAGGGTTGCCAGGTTGCCTTACATCCCCCTACAGTCCACCGACACCGACGGACTTCTTTCTCTTTCCTCGGAGCAAACGGGACCTCAAGGGAAAACTATACGGCTCCATAGAAGACGCCCAAGGATCTGTGGCGGCATCTCTGAAGGGATCCCGGAAAGCAGGTTCCAGAAGGCGCGTTGTCTCGAAGCACGAGTGTGCTATTTCGAGGACTACTAAGAAGTTGTACCGATTAATTCAATAAAAAATTTAAATTAATTCAGTCCCACCACTTTTAAATCCTGCCCTGCAAACCATATATCGTCCCGTAGAACCTTCTTAGATCAATGTTTCCTTTTTAAGTTGTACCACCAACAAATTGCCTTCACCCTAAGCGCAGACTTGCAATACAGACTGTATGCACGACCTAGTCGGTCTAATCACATTCTCGAGGTTCCGTACGCCCGAACAGATTTATATTTTCACTCAATTATGCCATGAATCATCAGAATGCATAACAGCCTCGAGCTTGGTTCTCTATCCACGTCCTACTTTGTTTTTAAAATTAAAATAGCGAATAGTGATTAATGTTCCTTAGCACCAAATTTTATAAACTTTGATCTTGACTCTACATTTCTTACATGTTTTAGATTAACTTTTTTCTGCTTGATTTGTTGTATTGATTTGTCTTACTCTAAATTATATTTAACTATATTTAATTGTCTAAGTCTATTTTGTAATTGGATTTCTGTCTGTTAAATGGATTTCAATAAATAAATAAAATAAATAAATTTCGCTAGCATCCAATCTATAAGTGCGCCGGTATTCCGGTTGTCGAGAGCTGAATCAATCGGCATGCATCCTTTATGTTCCTCCAGAAGTCAAATCATCACGTGTGGCAGGACTTCAAAGAAGCATCCTCATACACTTGAACTCGCAAACAACCATTCCTTGGAACAACGCCAGCGGGATCAAAGTATATTGCTGCCTCCTACTCATCCGAGTCGTTGCCAAGCCGCTTCTGACGTATAACTAGAAAGAGCAAAGCATGTGGATTTACCATTTGAAGATACAGTGGTTTGAGACGTTGAACATATGTCCTCACAGTCACCCACTATTGCGTTAGTTATTGCTGAAAAAATTCATTCTGGTCCAACTATTTCAACATTTAACATACTTCCAGTTCTTTTGTTGAGAGTTCACTTCAAATGCTATTATTGTCTCTTGCATTTAATATACCCACATCCCAAAATACAAATTATTTTGTGTAGCTTTTACATTTAAAAAATTAGAGCGTATCGAGAATTCGTTTAAAATAATGTTCCAGCAGAAGTGCATGTTTTGCTTTGGCCGCTGATTATCCTCGTGAAGCCTTTTGAACGCCGATTGCGGAAATATTTTCGGCCATTTTGCAGACCACAGCCGAGAATCTGAACGATCATTCTTCTAACGAATACCTGCACCTCTGGCAGATTGTAGAAAATATCGGGATCGGCTTATTTACGGTGAATAGGATGGTGGAGATGTGCTAATATTTATAAACAACCACTTAAATCGTGTCGTCTGTACTACAGTTGCACTCTCGCGTCCAACCGAGGTTGTTGCGGTTCGCATTTCTCTACACAACTTCACTATTCGGCTTCTGTACCTACGTTCCTGACTGAACACCTGTGAAATTCTTTTCGTTGAATTATTGAACGTTATAATCAATGCCAACCCCTCAGCTCTCCAACGAAAAGTTCCAGGTGGTCCCGTCTATGGCAGCCAAAACGCTCTTTCAATCGGCGAGCGAAAATAAGCAGCCTCCCCAGGAAGTAAAATGTGGAGAAACAAGCACACGGTAACCCGACCTAGAGCAACCAACGGCGCAAATCCCTAAGGCAGGCTCTGCTGGTCAAACCTATCGATGGTAGGTCTTACGCAGATGTCCTGCAAGAAATGAAGCGAGCGGTTAAGCCGGCTGACATACAGACCGCGTTGCGAGCAGAACAGCCCATCTGGTCAGGTGATCTACTGGTATGGAATTGGGGTCAGAGGCAATGAACAGGGACTCTTTCTGTGATGGAGTAAAAAAGTCCTTGAAGAGAACCTCATTGTTGCCTCACTCGAGCCATGGTATCGTTCAATATCAGGAACAGGAATTGACCCAAGTGGAAGACGCCTTTAGACGTGAATTCCCTTGCTTTATTAGGATTAAACTAAGGCTAACCAAAGAAAATAACTGGACAATGCATGGCCGTTGTTGTCCTTCCTTAAAAGGAAGCAGAATAAATGGTTAGTAGGGGCAAAATAAGAATTGGCTAAGTTATCTGCAGGGTACAGCGAAGAGCAGTGCTTCTTCGTTGCTTTAAGTCTTTAAGACATACCACAAAAAGATACATGGGGCCTGATAGGATCTCGCTGTGCTACAAGTGTGGGAAAGAGGGTTATCAATGCACGGAGGAGGCACATTCTATTTTCTGCAGAGACACTGACCTTAATGTTGACAATTTCAAGTATTTCCTAGGGATAAGGAAATGTCAGAATCTTAAAGGAAGCCCTAGCCAAGGTCAAAGCAGCACTGCAATGATCCGTATCTTGCAGATAACCTTGCACCGCAGTAAAATTCCAGAAAATCTGGTGGAGCAATTCACGAAGGAAATGAAGTTACATCGGGTATTGCTCAGGGCGTCATCCTTGCTCCATACTTTTGTAACATTTCATATGACGAGCTACTGAGACTTGAGCTGCCAGATTGGCTTGATCGGCTATGCCGACGATGTTGCGACGCCGGCTTTTAGACGCACACTCGAACATGCGCAACAAGCCTACTATAGGTATGCTAAGGTGCCGAGTGAGGGACTGGATAACTGCTCGCGACTTCAGCCTTGCACTGAAGAAAACGCAGTGGTCATCCTGAAAAATAAGAGCATCCCAAGAATAAGAACTATCAGCATCGTGAAAATGCTGGTCGAATGAAAAACAGTAATGCAATTAGTATTAATAGACTATAAGATAAGTTTTTTTTCGCGGAAATCAGGGCAACAGCTAATCTCTGAAAACAAATATCGAGCTATGGGTGGAAATGAAAGTGGCAATTAAGACCGTGGTAGAACAGACGATCGGGCATCAAGCCCGGTACAAAAGAATTAATTGGTTCGATTTTGAATGCGTTAGACAAAAAGAATCAGGCGTACTAGCAGTATTTAGGTAGGAGAACCAGTACGAAGAGAGAACACTATGGAAATCCCAGAAGAGTAGCGGATTATATAATTAGAATTAAGGAAAGAAAACACTATAACGACCAATTGAGAAGCATGGCTGTAAGTCTAGCGAAGAACAACACAAGACAAGCATACAAAGTAGTGAAAAGCCTGAAACGAGGTTATCAGCCTAAGACCAGCTCTGCTGTGATGGTATCGGCAACATCATCCCTGATGAAAAACAGCATTAAAGAAAGATGGGCATCATCTTTCAAGAACTTTTTAAGTTGTCCGTACAGCTCCAGAACATCGGAGCCTATAGATATTCCCGGAGAGCTTCTGTTGGCCCCACCAACTCCGAATGACGTTTGTTTCACCATCAAACCCAAAAAGAATAATAAAGCGCGGAGAGTCGATGAGATTACGGTTGAGCTCATTAAATATGGTGACTCAGAATTTCGGTAGCAGTTTTCAATAATTTCTAAGCGTTCCTGGTTCGTAAACTTTACCATGATAACAATGATGGCTTTGACTAACGTTTTGACATTGACATTTCATTAAAAAAGGTTAAAAGTGCGTTCATATTATAAAGATACGAAATTGGTATGTCCCTAATATTAAACCCTATAGTAATTGTTTCGGAACGTGAAATAATTCTCGTTTATACATGATCGCGCTCATTCACTCGTATTTTCCTTATTTAGCAACCATTTTTCAAAAAGATACAGTGTCCCTTTCGCTGAAACACCAGGGAATAAAGCACCACATCGAACGATACTATAACCTCATCTGATTTTACACTATTGATATCTCCAATTGCATTATTAGTGTGATTGGATAAATCGGTTGCTTTTGATGTTATTCGATTTTCGATTTCTTTCGTTAGCCATTTTGCGATTTTTATGTCGCGGAGTTTCAATCAGCTATTATTTCGCGAACCTCCTCGTGTTTCTTGTGTATTTTATGGCGGACTCGAATGCGAGGGAATGATGGGTTAAGTATTCTGAAATTTTGGGGATTTAAAATGCTCTTACATTTTTCTTCTCTAATAATTTTTCAGAAGAAAATATCAAAGCAACTCAATTATGTCGCTACACACAAAGAATTTTCATAAGTAACTTTTGATTTAATATACAGAAGATAACAAATACTGGTCGAAAACGTTAAACGAGTGAAAAATAAAGAATCGAATGTTGAAGAAATAAAAATAAATTTGTATATACGAGTAGTTGTAAAGACTAGAAAACGATGGACATATTACCTACTTACATTTATAAGAGTTTACGCATTTTTCTTTCTTGACAAAATTGTCGGCCCGGTTGTGTCCATTCGTGTTTGTGTGCCTTCTTGGTAACCGCGGATCCACAGCACATTCATACACTATCCACCCTTTACAGTATAGGAACTGCCAACTTTTAAAGTGTTCCCAGGGGCTTGGTGTGTTCGGCGGGAATTAGTATATTGTTTATATTACAAAGCGGGAAGAAAATTGCCGATGTACCCATGGTCTCACCCTACATATTGTCGCGCGTTATGGTTCGCGACCAATAATTTTCATGTACCGGGAAAGTGAAAACGCAATGTCCTTTAAATTAAGTTAAAAGAGTTTATTTACTAAAAATGCACAATTATTAATTTTTAACTATTTCACCAAATTTTACTTCCACTTTTCTAATAATTTTTATTTCTACTGTCTATCACTTCACAATCAATATCGCTCTTAATTCGCGCTCCACTCTATCGCAGTTTTTACTATCGGGGTTGTAATGACTCCCCCCATTCATTCAGCACGGCTTTATATAGGGTCTCTAGTCATTCAATTCATTTTTCGTAGATTGGCGAATTACCTGGAATATTCGGGCAGCTTAATGAATGGGGCATTGACGTCGTTTTCAGATGTTGATCATGCTTGGCGGGTTTTCGAGTACATTCTTTTGTTGATCATGATGTGAAAACAATTACGACAGTAGCTCGCAGAATTAGTTGTACATGTAACACTGCCCCCACCTCAGTTCTTTTCGCCCCGAAAAGATGTGTCGCCAGTTGTAGTCAATTCTCCCTGGATGTAATATGGGGCAAGACGGTCCAGGTGCACGATTTTCATTTTGACTCTCGGCTTACGGTGTTCCTGTATGCGATATACGACGTCGTTGATTCGCTTTGTAAACCGGTATGGTCCCTCCCAATTATGCTGCAACTTTGGAGACCTACCCTTCTGCCGCTGTGGGTTATATAGCCACACCAAGTCATCTTGCTGGAAGCCAGTAGAATTTGCCTTTAGATCATGCCTGGTCTTCATGCGGTCAGTAGCCGATTCGAGGTGTTTTCGCACTGTCCGATGTATCTGGTTCAACCGTTGCCTTAGCTCATTTGCGTACTCCGAGATCGTTTGGGGTTTGTCAGGGGGTTTCCCGAACTTTACATCAGCTGGCAGACGCATAGTCTTTCCAAAAATGACTTGGCTGGGTCTTGGCCCGTCGATGTATGCTCAGCAGCTCTGCACGCCATCAAAAATAGTGGGATATGTCGGTCCCAGTCCCTTTGGTTCTCGTCAACCATCTTGGCCAGATGTTTATTGAGCGTGCCGTTGAAACGTTCGACCATTCCATCGGATTGGGGATGGAGTGGTGTTGTCCTCGTTTTCCGTATTCCCAGTGGTTCGCACATTTCGCCAAAAACTAGTGACTCAAAGTTTCGGCCTTGATCCGAATGTAGTTTGCAAGGTACGCCGTACCTACTGACCCAATTTAACACTAGCTGTTCGGCTGCAGTAGTTGCTTCCTGGTTGGGAATGGGGTATACCTCGGGCCACTTGCTGAAATAATCGGCCACAACCAGCGTGTATCGATTTCCCCATTCGAATTCAGGAAAGGGTCCTGCGATGTCATCAACAATCCTTTCAAATGGCACGCCCACGTTATAGGTTTGCATTTGTCCTCTCAGTCGTCGCTTTGGATCTTTGACAGAAGCGCAAATCGTGCATCGACGGCACCAGTCTTCTACGTCTTCTCGAGCGTGGAGCCAGTAAAACCTTTCTCGCAATTTCGCTAAGGTCTTGTTAACACCAAGGTGGCCTCCCGAGGATCCTTCATGCATCTCCTTAACCACATCGTGGATTCGGCTTTTGGGAAGTATAGGTTGCATCCTATAGGAGCTACCACCCGCCGTTTCCCATTTCTGCTTGAGTACGCCACCCTCCATCTAAAGGGAGTTCCATTGTGCCCAATAGCTTTTCAGGGTTGCGCCATGCATTAAAACGTCTTTCCACTCAGGTCGCCCAGTTGTCTCCTTCCATACGAGCAATGGTCCGATGTCTTCATCGGCTAACTGGGCAATCGGAGATCAACGGGCGGCTCCTTTTCCTCAATCCGTCGGCAATGCTTGCAGTTAGGTGGACATGGACGACGGGATAGGGCGTCAGCATTTCCATGAACTCCGCCCTTCCGATGAACAATTTCGTAGTCGTATGACTGCAATCTTTCGATCGATCTCGCAACTTGTCCCTCGGGGTTTTTGAAGTTGAGCAGCCATCTCAGCGATGCATGGTCCGTTCGAAGAACAAATTTCTGGCCATATAGGTACTTGTGGAACTGCTTGGTGGCCTCTATTATAGCCAATAGCTCCTTCCTGGCCACGCACTAGTTCCTCTCACTTTTTGAGAGAACTCAACTGTAATACGAGAGGACTCATTCTTCGCCATCGATCTGCTGGGAGAGTACAGCTCCAATGCCGCCGTTGCTCGCATCGGTGTCAACTACAAACAAACACGGGTGATTCACACAGCTTCTCCTTCAAGGTCTCAAAGGCTACCTGGCATTGTTCATTCCAGACATACGGACGATTTTTCTCGGTTAGCTGATGGAGACACTTAGCTATCTTGGCAAAGGCTTTGACGAATCTTCGATAGTTGGTCGCCAGGCCCAGAAAACTTCGTAGTTGACGCTTGTTGTTTGGTGTTGGCCAGCTTTTCACGGCTTCAATTTTCTCAGGGTCTGTTTTGACCCCCTCTGCTGATACGACGCGTCCCAGGTATTTTACTTCAGCTGCGAAAAGGGTGTACTTGTCGGGACTACGTTTTAAATTCGCCAGTCGCAATCGGGAGAAAACCTCTTCTAAGTTCCGCACATGCTCTTCGAACGTTCTCCCGATAACAATGATGTCATCTAGGTACACCAAGCAGGTTTTCTAGGTTAGGCCACGTAGCACGTATTCCATCAGGCGTTCGAAAGTGGCTGGAGCATTGCAAAGCCCAAACGGCATCGCCGTTGTCGATTTCTACCTGCAAGTAGCCACTCTTGAGATCGAGTGTAGAAAATCATTTTGCGTCGGCTAAAGTGTCCATGATGTCATCGATGCGTGGGAGCGGGTAACTATCTTTCTTAGTGACGTCGTTAAGCTGCCTATAGTCGACACAAAAACGAGTGCTACCGTCCTTTTCCTTTACAAGAACTACTGGCGCGGCCCATGGACTGACAGAAGGTTCGATAACGCCTTGTTTTTCCATGTCCGAGATCAGTGCGCTCACTTCTCCTTGTTTGGCTATAGGAAGACGTCCCGGTGCTTGTCGAATCGGCTTGGTTTCCTGTGTATCTATGACGTGAGTTACCATACTCGTTCGGCCTTGGTCATCTGGGCTTGTTGAGAAGATGTCACTGTATTTGGTGACCAGATCAGAGGCTCGCTTGAATAGCTGCACTGGCAATTTGGTCTGCTTCAATATTGCAGACGTAAGTTCCCGGGCTTTGTCTGTGTCTTGCCTCCTCTTCCAATGATGGTCGTGGGTAGCTTCCAAGGAGGTAATGGTGGAAACAGGCTGGCAGCTACCGATGACTTCTCCCGCTTTGATGCTCGTGGTTGAGTCTGCGGTGTTAAGGACTTAAACTGGCACGTATCCGTTCCTTATAGATCTTACAAGGCTCTTCCTATAATCTAACTGCGCAATGCGGACGTCTTCGTTGGCTCTATCAGATAAGATCGCTGGTCTCCAGAATCACCATCCAGCTTGGCCCATACAATGCTTTCGGAAGAATTCGGTACATCAGTGTCGGCACATACGACGACATTCATCTTGGGAATTTGGACGCTGGGATCCTCCATCAATACTTCGACATTCTGCCATTTCAATACCCGTTTGCCCAAATCCAACGTGATTCCATGCGGTCGCAGAAAATCCATTCCGAGAATGCAGTCATCCATAATGTTCGCGACCAGAAAACTATGTCGGAACGCAAGGTCTCCCAACTGTATCTGGAGATTGACCTCTCCATGGACAGGTGTAGTTTCTCCCGTAGCTGTCCTTAGTGAGAAAATCCTTCCCTTTTGAAGTAGTTGTTGCCTCATATGGTCTGGTCGGATGATCGATCGGGTTGCACCAGTGTCGATTGTTATGGTGCAATCTTCTCCGTCAACTTGACCCGGAAGGCATAAGTCCGCTTCTCCACGATGTAGTATTGACACGGTGATGGTGGTGCTGGGGACGTCGATCCTCCTAGCCAACCTCTGCCCCATGAAGTTGGCTCTTACATGTTTCCCGACCCCTCAGTTTGAAGGGCTTCCATTCTGAGCTCCTGACTCGGTCTAGATCTTCTTCTAGCTGCACACCCTGGACAATAGCTCCGTTTTCTTCGCTTCTTGCAGTCTCTTTGCAGGTGCCCCTTCTCTCCGCAATTCCAGCATCTAGGTGCACCATTTACCTGCGGCTCTCGCTCAATTTCCATGCGCTCACACCTGCAATCGTCTACCACTACCTCGCGAACCCGGGCAGTGGTACGAGTCACATTTTTCGCTGCCTCAAAGTTTAAACTATAAGCCAATGCATCCTTAACCGTTTGCTTTTAGGCTAAACGCACAGCTTGTTGCAATTCCGGATCCTTTAATGCACTGATGAATGCTTCTGTTGAAGCGTCATCTCGATGTTCTGGGTCATAGGCTGGGTAAGCCAAAAGTGCCAGTCGCTCAATGTCTTGGGCTAGCTGCTGTAAGGTTTCACCAGACTTCTGCATCCGATGCCGTAGCTGTGACCGATAAATCTGCTTCAGATGATCGTCTCCATAACGCATGTCGAGCGCATTCATTATAGCAGCCGGGTTTGAGTGCAACTCAATGGGGATAGTCTGCAAAAGCTCGGCAGCTGGGCCTCTTAGAGCAAGAATTAATGCAGTTGCTCGTTCCTGCTCATTCCAGTGATTCGCCCTAGCGGCGGCTTCAAACTGGGGTTTTAAATGCTCCAGACCGTTTTCCCGTCGAATATTGGTGCTTTCACATTTCTGGATGAGCTTTGCGCTGCGGTTGTAAGCGGGGCTGGTGAGGTGGTTACTACTGCCTTTGCTGCTTCCAATTCCTTTTCCATGTTTTCCATCTCATGGTTGATTCTCTCCTCGACCTGGCTGACCTTTTCCTCGACCTGGTAAATTTTTTCCTCGACTTGGTCAACCTTTTCCTCGACGCCTTTAATTTGTTTGTTCAGACTACCGAGCTCCGCTTTTATTTCGGTTGACTATTTCTCCAGCTTCTGTGTGATGTCCGCCTTAATTTCGATCGCTTGTTGGTTCAGCTTCGCTGATTGTTCATTTAGGTTCGCTGATTGTTCATTTAGCTTCGCTGATTGTTCATTTAGCTTCGCAGTTAAACTAGAGGACTGTTGTCGCTGCTCTTGCTGCATCAGCATTAGCATTTGCATTAGCGCATTTTCTGGCTCCTTTGACTTTGGTGTTTCTACTTCTCCACCTTCTGCGCCTTTTTCCACATCTGAGGGCTCACCCGAATCCAGATACGCACCTTCCGACTCGATCGCGTCACGCAAGCGTGCAATCAGTATGGCCTTTGTACCTTGTGTGGCCAGATTTCGCAGTTCCAACTCCTTCTTGAGCTCCGATATGGTCAATTGATTAATTTTTAGATGTAAGTTTCCTGGAATTTTTATTGTTTCGGCTATTTTTCTACCAGTTTCCACGTTAATTTTCACTATTGTGCACTTTAAAAATGTTTAAACGTTTTCTTTCTCACTTCTTGACACCACAGTTGCGCGTTATGGATCGCAGCCAATAATTTTAATGTTCCGGGAAAGTGAAAACGCAATTTCTTTTAAATTAAGTTAAAAGAGTTTATTAACTAAAAATGCACAATTGTTAATTTTTAACTATTTCACCAAATTTTAATTTCACTTTTCTAACAATTTTTATTTCTACTGTCTATCACTTCACAATCAATATCGCTCTTAATTTGCACTCCACTCTATCGCAGTTTTTACTATCGCGGTTGTAATGAATCCCCCCATTCATTCAGCTCGGCTTTATATAGGGTCTCTAGTCATTCAATTCATTTTTCGTAGATTGGCAAATTACCTGGAATATTCGGGCAGCTTAATGAATGGGTCATTGACGTCGCTTACAGATGTTGATCATGCTTGGCGGGTTTTCTAGTACATTCTTTTGTTGATCATGATGTTGTGAAAACAATTACGACAGTAGCTTGCAGAATTAGTTGTACATGTAACAATATCTACCTGCTGTTGAGAAAGTGGTGTACGCTGTTATGTTTCTGTTCGGAGCTTGGGTCGATTGTGCTTGCTACTACATATGAGCTCCTATGCACTGATCTTCAAAACAAATTTTCAGATTAGACTTATGCCGACATAAATATTATATGAGTTGAGGAAAAAAGCTAAACTACATGTAAAAAAAATTTCTATCAGCCAAGATTTTCTTGAGGTACTATACAATACCAATAAATTAGTTTATACAAGTTAACTTCTAAAACTGAAAATATAGTTTTTATTGATTGAAATTTCGCTCATAAACATTCTTTTTTGCAGCTCTCCGCTAGCGAAGAAGAAGGCGAGGATGACGAGGAGGAGGAAGGTCAATCTGGATTGGTAAAAAATACAAATGCTCACGATGTACAGCAAGCTCTGAAAGAACGTCGTGAGCAAGCGAAATTGGAAAGTCAGAAGAAGAAAGAAAAGGATAAAGAAGATCGTGAGAAACAAAAGCAACAAAAAGAGGAGAAAAAAGAGAAGCGTAAAACTGTCAAAGGAGAACGTCGTCGGTAGCGGGTATATGAAATGCTTAAATTGTCTTATCTACTATATGTGCATTTCTTCCTTTATCTCCTCATTAACGTTGGTTTTAAGATAACCTTGCGATAATATTTAAAACTGTTTCGTCGACTAGGTGTACAACATTGTTTTCAGTTCTGATTTATGTGATTAAAATATTGAAAACAAAATTTATTGTCTTTTTCATTCTTTAAGTCAAGCAAAGATGGGAAACATTTCAAGCATATTCTATATAAAAGTTGTTTGAACTAAAATAAATATAACAACATTTTTTAACCACTTCAAAAGTAGAGGAGGTTATCAGATTGCATGTATATTGTATTCTTTTTGCGTTTCTACAATATGTATTTTTTGGAATAACTTTTAATCGAGAATAGTTTTATAAACCAGGTTTTTACTAAATTATTTGGAACACTTCCAGTTTAATTTCATACATAACAATTTCAAAAAACTATTGTACATACAATTTTAAAACAACAAAGAACCATTAACCCATTAATGCCCTGCGCATATATTTGCATGCACACCGAAATTAAGATGTATTTAGCGTTAGAGCACGTCACCGATAGTCAGACAACGATGCAAATCGATAAGCTGGAATCACCGCAACAGTAGCCGGAATTTTCGCCCATCATGCCATCTTATAGATAGCAAATATTTTTGTAAAGATTAACTGAATTTTTCATTACAGACAGTATGGAACAGGCACAGTCAGCGAATTGGGTGAATAGGCCCCTCTGAGAGACTCTTCTATTTTGATGTAAGTTAGCTAAAACGAGCTTTTCACCAAGTTCGAAAACGATAAGAACGTGATAACTTTTGGTTGTAAATGCTGAGGGTTTGAACCAATATGTACGGCTAAACGTTGGAGCAATACTGAAAAAACACGTCCAAATTGGTTAACCTAGAGGTGTGCTTCAGTATATAACCTATATAAGGCTGTTGATTGTATGGATCAGAATATACAGTAGAACCTCGAGCACCTTTCATAACGAGTAACTTACATAGCAACCTAAGCAAATTGTAGAATTGACTTGCTTAGGGAGCGATGTGTCGCATAATGAGTGACCACGAGGAGAGGGGAAGTCCCGGATTGTGCCCATGTTACATCAGTCTGTATGCGTGTCTTTACTAATTGAATTAATTAGTAGTAAGATAATCAAACCCTTCGAAATTCAAACAAAGTGATTAATCCTTTCCTACGATAAATATTTTAACCATATCCTTAAAATAATATACGAGTAAGTATGCAACAATATCCTTAATTTGTAAGCTAACACCTTATAATATATGACAGTTATTTTACCCTCGCAAGGGGTTACCGGTCGACATGAATACTCTTGGAGGCTATTTTTCCTCGGAGAGTACCGGCCCAACGGAGCCGAAGATATAGAGGTCGCCGTGTGGTTCCTCCTGGGATGACAGGTAACGACCCTGACTGAATCTAGACTATGCTTTGGACAATGAACTGGAATTGGTGCTTTGGGCTGGCACACATGATGGTTTAGACGTAGTTCCTTTGTACAGTAGCGCCGAGGTGACACTCTTGTGTAAATGGCTCCAATTCAACTATCTTACCGTCTCCTTCCCAGTAAAACTTTGGCAGGCATTGGAGTACGTTCGAAGTTCGCACCATTAGGTTGGTGGTGTAGATTCGGTTGAGACGGACTCCCAATTAGCGTTGATCTAGCTCTAAGCTCTGGTCCCCATAAAGGATTGTGCCAACCCTCGAATGGCGTCCCTGCTCTGCAAAGATAACTATGGAACATAGAAAGCGACTACCCACACGGACGGAGATAGTGGCTCCAAGGGGAGACCCAATTAAACTGGAGCAATCTCAACTAAAAAACTTAAAAATAGATTAAAACAACAAAAAAATAAGTAAAAACATCACAGCCACGATGTTAACAGCACATTGGGGACGGTACCAACGACTATAAAAGCAGCGACGAATACAATGGCAGTAAAGACGGACGAAAAACGGAGAACAAGGGGCAGCCATGTCCAAACTGATATACCTGCGACATTCGGGCGTAGCAAAAAATGATGCGAGTGCTAGGGGAGAAACGGGGAGTTCTGCAGAACGCCGCAGATGTTTGCGCGATAGCGGAAAATATAAAGAACATCAAGAACTCGATGGTTACTGCTGCGATCGCTACCGTAGCGACCGAAGCAATGGTCTTAAATGTCCAAATAATAACGAACGATTCTGAAGTCCACAAAGTGATCACGGCAAAAAAAGAAAGGAGTGACCAGACAAACGGAGCGCTGTTGTTTGATTTCACTGCCACTGTCGAAAATGAGGCCTTAGTACTGTTCTCGGAAATGGAAGCGGATAACATCTCCTAAGTAGGGAGGTCGTCAAGTACAATTGCCGTTCAGTGACATCTAGAAGAAAGGCTAGTCCGAAAAGCGGGGGACGTTCTAAAAAGAATACAATCTGCATGCGGCTCGACAAAAATTAGCAAAGGTGTAAAGAATGGACGCCTATGACTAGAGGAGCACCTAAACCGCATAGGGCATTACCGGGGGAACTGGTTAAAGGCCGAAAAGAACCAGAAGGCTAAAGAAGAGCAGAAGATTAAAGAGGCGCTGAGGGCTGAGCCTCAAGGGCACGCGCAGATAGCTCCACCATCAAACGACAGTAAAAGGAAAGGAAGAGGTATTTGATGGGCAAGGACTACCCCAGGGGTTCCAGACAATGATGGCAAAAGGAGCAAAGAAAGCTGCAAAGAAACTCCTTCAAAGCGTGCCAGAAAATAAACTTCGCACGGACCCTAACAAGAAAAAGGCCTGACGCAAAACAGGAGAAAAAGGCCCCGACGAGGACCCCGGCAGCGGGCCTTGCTCCTATAACCCCAAGATGCCTGATCCCAAGCAGAAGTATTGCGGGATATTAGGAAAAATGTAAGGCCCGAAGGCATCAACACTGCAATTAAAGCAGTACGGCCAAATCGGTAGGGCCACATACTGCAGGGTGATTTGCTAGGGACAGAAGAGCTAATAGCTCGAGACGTGGTGAACTCAACTATGGGCATCATCAGGACTGCTTGCAGCGCTTCTATGCCCCATCGAAAACCCCGGCACGGCAAGGCTCCAGTGTACTGGTGGTGGACTAAAATCTCTGAAAAGCGGAGTGTCACAAGCTTCGACGTGAGGCTCAACGGGTGGGATAGGATCGTAGTAGTCTTTGCGTATAGACGTCTTTTAAATCGCTCCTGTCAAAAGTTTTCAAAAATTAAATTAATTTTTTAAAAACGTTAGTCCGAAGTTAATTTATATCGGAAAAAATCTTATATTGTCGAAGTAATCGACTCAGGAAATTTCGATCGAATATTTTTACTTCGATTGGTAACGAAAAACAAATTAACAAAGAAAATTTCGCCGCTGGTATGGAGGAGCCCGACGGCTTCCCACCGTTGGGGCAACCTGGGGAAACGACGAATACGAAACTGGCGACAATCACTAAAAGAAGACATAACGAAGAAAACTCCGTAGATGGAGGGTGCAAGCTGCAAATAATAGCGGATAATCAAAAATGGCCAAATTGCAGAAAGAAAATGATGAACTAAGGCAAGAGATACAGTCTCTCAAGGATCTTTTCAAGCAAGGGATGAAGCCTCAAAAGACGCAGCCACAAAATCAATGGCAACAGGTAACAAAGCCGAAGAAAAGTGCAAAGCAAGTAAATCCAGAGGAAGTTCTAAGTGCTGGTGGCACCAACGAGAGCCAAAATTATTTTGCAGCGCTGGAGGGATTAACCGAAGATATGGAAATCGAAGAAAACATCAGAGGTAATTTTAATCAAGATAATGACGTTAATTTCATTCAATATTTAAAGAACAAAAATAAGGAGAAAAAACCAGCCCGCAGTTCTGCTGGTTCCTCTGAAAAAGCTTCCAACAAGACAGAAAAAGTTCCGCCAATCAACGTGTTCGGACAAACCGGGAAAGATATGGTTCGGCTATTGGCAGCCGAAAATAAACTGGCCAATTTCGAAATCAAAAGAGTTAATGCCGAAAAATTGACTATAAGGACGAAATCACTGGTTGATTTCAAGTCAGCCAAACATGCGCTGATTTCTGGGGAGGTTCCACACTTCACCTATACCCCAAAAAGTGAAAAGAATCAGACCTTCTTGTTGAAGGGTTTGGACAGCGGAGAGGATACGGTCGATTTTCTTCAGGTGCTCAAGGAGGCTGCACCAGATATTGATTTTGTTTCAGTCAAAGCCTTTGCGACAAGAAGGTCGACCATAGAAAGGAAGAATTTACCACTTTACCTGGTACAAATTGCAAATAAGAGCAGTCCAAGTGCCCTTCAACAAATAAGGTACTTAAATTTCAGAGTGGTGAGGTGGGAACGCCTCCAGAAAAGAGAAGTCAACCAGTGTTACCGGTGTCAAAGATTTGGACATTCGGCTGCCAATTGTGCCATGCACTATCGTTGCGTTAAATGCAAAGACGTTCATGCTCCCGGTGAGTGCAAATTGGCTCAGACGGAGCCTAGAGAAAAATTATACTGCGTTAACTGCGGTGTTTTTGGTCACCCAGCATCATATCGAGGATGCTCCCGATATCAAGATGCAAAAGTTAAATTTGCTCCAAAGCAAACACAAGTACACCGTAATATCATACCTTCCAACTTCGTCAAGCCCGGAGTATCATTTGCACTCGCCGCTAGAGGACCAGCAGAAAATGCTGGAAATAATGTAAGTGGCAATAATGAGCTGCTTCTCAAAATTTACCAGCAACTTAATTCTTTATCGGAGAGAATCGACAAACAAGATTCAAAAATTAACTTTGCTTTTCAGCGTTTAGGTCTTTCAAATGCCTAATAATAACTTGTCATCCAGTCATATTCCCATGGATAGGCTTCGCCTCATATCGATCAACGTCAACTCTATCGTTGCTATACATCGACGTGATTATCTCCTTGAATTTGTTGTTAAGCAAAAGCCTTACATCATACTTCTCACTGAAACCCACCTCAATTCATGGCACTCCATGACACTCAAGGATTTTGCATTCGTAAGAAACGATAGGGTAATAGGTGATGGGGGAGGTGGCACCGGGATATTGGTTAGAAGACCCTATTGTTTCCAAAATATTGAAAAAGTCGAATTCAAAAACTTTGAATTTCTTGAAGTGTCCGTCATCAAAATTTCACTGCCAGGTGGGGATAACCTCTTCGTTATCTCTGCCTATGCAACTGGTCAAAATGTTCTCAAGTTCAAGGAGGAACTCAATTCCTTGTTTGAAATACTCGAATTGAACAGGCTGCATAACTATTATATTTTTGCCGGTGACCTGAATGCCAAGCATACATCATGGCTAAACGCCACCAATAATCCAAGAGGTGTATTCCTGAAATCATGGATAACAGAGAACCAAATTGAATACATGTGCAACCTATATGGGTCGGAGTTCCCAACATACCCTAGGACAAATTCATATTTGGACCTCTGCATTGCTGACGCAAGACTTGAATTCAGCTTTAATAGTCCTCAACGGAAACTGCAGGTGCTTCCTTACGATAGCGACCATAACGCAATCGTAATGGAAATCAATCATCAAAGGGATGATTTCTTCCTCATTCCAGTTCAACATGAAAACCATCGGTTGAATTTCAAAAAAACAGACTGGGGAAAGTTTCAAAAGAAGTTTAATCGGGAGTACCAGAAGCAAAGTCCTCCTTCTGATGATGGCAACGCTTGCTCAATGGTTCCTAATAACAGAAATCTAACTGACGATGAAATAGATCTCTATTTGTCGAAGTTAGAGAAGCTGACGTTGGAAACGATTGAGAAAGTAGTTCCCAAGATTAAACATCGAAACAATATGGAAGGATATGAAACACCAACCATCGCAAGGTTGAAAAGATTGAAAAACCTTCTTCTCACACGCGTCAACAATATTTATCGACGATTTTTGGACTACAACCATCCCTCGTTGGCTTTGTTGAAATTACACCTGAAGAATGTCCGGAACTTAATCCGTTCATACTTCAGGAGTGAGGTCAGCAATCAATGGGCGGAAAAATTGAGGGGTATTAGCCCACAGGACCCAGATGGCGTTTTCGCGAAAGTGAATAGCTTATTCCGCAGGAAGTCTCGAGTGAAGGTATCGAATCTTGAAGTCACTAGTGATGAGATAAATCTTCTCGATAGAGCTGGTATCGAAATTGATAGTACGACTCCGGATAGAAATGGAAACAGGATTATATGTGATGGATTGCAGAAACTTGCCCTGATTGGAACACATTTAGAATTGGTTCATCTGCCAAACCCAGAGAGAAGGAATGAAATATTTTCGGAGGTCGTTGAAGCAAAAGTTTCCGACTTCAAATCAAGCCTGAACGGCCCATCAATTCTTCATTTCGATGAAACATTCACATCTGACCTCATACCGAGCTTGAATCTTATTGATTATTTTGTCAGCTATGAAGACTTGTGTTTCATATTTCGCAGAATAAAAAACAAAAAATCATGTGGTACTGACGGTATTCCAAATATAGTTCTCCGACATTTGCCTGAGGTTGCTATTAGGAATTATTGTATATTGTTCAACAACATGTTGAACAATTCATATTTCCCAAATGAGTGGAAAAAGGCTAAGGTATTTCCGATCTTGAAGAAAGGAAAAGAATCTTCATGCCCTAAAAGCTATCGCCCAATCAGCTTGCTGCCTAACATCAGCAAGGTGTTTGAAGTGATACTCAACAGAGCATTAAACGCCCACATTGAGAAATATGAGTTGATGCTGAATTGCCAATTTGGTTTTCGTGCCAGGCATTCGACCATACATGCAATAACGAAAGTAACCTCAGACATCTGTTGGAAACTAAACAACAAAGAATGTGTTGGAGCATGTCTCATTGATATGGAGAAAGCCTTCGATACGGTGTGGTTAGATGGACTAGTTTTCAAACTTCTTCAGGACAGGTTCCCCAGACACCTTGTCGCCATGATGTGTAATATGTTATACGGGAAATCGTTTGTTGTAACTGATGGAAATCTGACAACAATGCGCGAATTCAAGGTCTTGAATGGTCTACAGCAGGGAACAGTTACTGCGCCCCTGCTTTTCTCAATATTCATTCGCAAGCTATTGAACAGCTTTGATTTTAATGTCTCGCCAACGCGATCATTGGTAGCGTTTGCTGATGATCTGATCATCTATACGGCAGACCGAAAAGCTACAATAGTTCAGAGCAATCTTCAAAAAATGTTTAATGATGTGCAGCTCTACACCGACAATTGGCGAATGAAAATCAATGCGCAGAAGTGCGAAACAATCTTGTTTCGGACAACGCTGCAGGGGGCCAGTCAAGACCTGAAACGTAATTGGAAGGATTTCCACATTATGGCTGGTGAGGGTAGTTCAGAACGGGTTTCACATAAATCCTGTGTTCGATACCTCGGTGTTCATCCCGATCAGTATCTGTACTACACTGAACATATCAAAATCATGCTCAGTAAGGCACTAAAAGTAGTCATGGCCCTTCGGCGACTCTTTCATTCCAGATACATTGATCAAAAGGTCAAAATTATCTGTTACAAGACCCTGGTTAGGCCAGTTTTGACATACGGATGCCAGATCTGGTACAACCAGAGTGCTAGTACAATGGAAAGATTAAGAGTTTTCGAAAGGAAATGTCTTCGTACATGTACTGGTTTGTACAGAAAGCCTGAGACGGATTGGAAGCACTATATATCGAATAGAAAAATTTATCAAACCGCTCAAGTGACAAGAGTCGATATCTTCATATTGAAACTTCTTCGGAATCATATCGCAAGATCTGTAACTGTGAGTGAAAACCCTTGGATTTCACAGCCGTTCCACCCTACAGACGGGTATATTGTGACTTGCCTCACTACTGGCTTTGTTCCTCCAGAAGCATTCGTGTATTTGGACATGAATCGATATATTTTTGATTCTGACGGCGTCCCAATCATATATCACATATACCGACGGGCCACCGATAAGAAGATAAAATATCCTCCGAAACTGAGTTCACGAGACCAACAATTCTAATGGAGATACTCATTTGCTAGATTCGTTGAGGCTGGTCGAGCTGAGATGGAGCAATCTAGGTATTGGTGGCTGAATGTCAATGTCTAAATTATTCGTGTTTATTTTCTGTTTTTGTGCTTTTTCTCGTTACTTAGTTTTTTAGATTCATCTCATTATTGCTACATCTAGTGTTGTTGTTTATTTGTATTATTTGTATTTTTGTATTTAGGTATAGGTTTCAATATAAGGTAACGTTTTTTTTTTTTGTTTGAACTTATTTAGAATTAGGGTGTAACATATTAGGTATAGGATATAAGTTCATTGTTGTGTTAGTAATATAAGTAATTTTTTAATAATGCTGGTTGGTTTTTTCTCCTTTTTCCAATTGAATCAAAAAATATGAAATAATCTTAATTAATTTAAATTTGCAAGTGTATTTTTTTCATTAAATGTGTTTAACTGATAACGTATAAATTTAGAGAGCCATTCGGGCCATTGTTTTTTATAGTTTTATTGTTTGGAATTTGCTTTATGTTCTTTTAAAAATTTATAACGATTAGTATTAAATAAAGCGCTTTTGACTTTGACTTGACTTTGACTTTGAGGCTCAACGGGTACAGAACCGTATCGACGCATGCAACCGCGTAGCAGCATATAAGTCGGCTAGGAAATGGCTTCGCATTTGCAAACTAATTAACAACACCAAGGCTCGCTGCTGGCAAGTTCTAGTGGACAATGTGAACAAGGATCCGTTTTGCCTTGACTACAAGCTAGTTATGCGGAAGCTTGGCACCTTACGGATGTCTTGGATACTTGATGCGGAAAAGATGGCCGAGAGAGTGCGGGCATATTTCTCCGCCCATCCCGTCCGTAATAACGCAGTCCACGGTGAAACAGCAATCGAGTGCTCAGTCTTCAAACAGCCGAAATTAGATGAGGCAGTCCTATCATTAAAACAAGTTGGGTAGACAGAACTACGCTCATGTCAGAAGGGTTTAGTACTTAACCTACAACATGCAGACTAAAAAAGATTTAATTCAAGAAAAACTTTAAGGACATGCAAACCAGATATATTTGGGCTTTATAAGAAAATTTTGTACATTTCTCCCTCTCCTGCCTCGCTTGACACTGGTAAAGAAATTTTAAGACCTGTTTGAAAATATCTTATTAAGACCTTTCATTTGATTCCCCACTTGACCACCCTTATTGAAATTATTTTTTGAGGGTTACTCATCTATATGGAAGGGCACCCTTAAAACTCTTTGAAATTTTTCGAAACCTTCTAGAAGTCAATACTTCCGACCTTTTCGCGAAGCTTCTATGGTTTCGGAGAAAAACAGCTGCGACATACCGACAGACGGGCACAGGTACCGATTTCAATAGGGGTTTTCTGTACAAAACCCTAAAAAATGACCGCAAATTTAAAAGCTATTGTTATATAATAAGCATTTCTGAACGCTTTGTTATATATATTGGTGTTTTGCAGAATGCTTGCAAAACATTTTACAAATTAAATCACATACGCAGCTTGTCAAACGTCCATCCATTGAAGACATTCCTAAATCTCGGACAAAATCTTTTTTTGCACTCGTTACTGTGTTGATACTATTTTTCCATAGATGTTCAATTATAGCATTGAAACACCGGTGCTTGGGCTAAAGACATTCCACAAAATAATTACAGAAAAAATCAGGTAATTGCAAAAACTAACCATACAGATGAATCCACTGGTTTCCAGTTCGAGTATCTTCATCTATTCTTAGCTATGATGCAGATATGACACGAAGTAACATAACATACTCGTATATACTTGTTTTTCGGCTTCGAAAAGATTGAATACTCAAATGATCCGATTCAGCATCTCTTCTAGGCAAAAAACGTCCATTCATGTAGTTATAGTTTTTTCCATAAGAGCAAACTTTATTTCATTATCATTTTGACGAACCCTTTTAAACTCTTGGATCTTAGTAACAGACTAAAATACAGGTACATATATCAAACATTAAAAATAAAGATTTATGTAGAAGTGCAGTATTTAACAAAATCATAGCACTGACATTGTAAAGCGGGAACCACAATGCTTCCTTTCCTTCCCGTTCCTTTCTGTGGCGAAAAATACTGCCCACAATGAATCCTTCAACCCGTGTGGAGAAGTAGTTAGGTAGTTAAAATCCCGTTAGTGACAACGAGATTTGTTTTGAGTGATTCTTCGGACGGACTCTGACCTCGCTCACTTGTTATACGTACTAGTTCAAAATCAGAACGTACTCGTATTACAGCTAGATGAACGGACACACGGCCAAGCGTGTTGCTGATCATATCGCCTCAAGTACCAAAACAATCGAGATAATGTGATACTCTAATCAAAGCGTATGAACTAACAAGCGAGTTCATTTAAAATGAATTTACAATCTAACGGTATTCAACCTCGAAAACCGAAAGCGACGTAAGCCGACTTTTCTTGCAAATTGATGTGGCGGTATATGAAAAATTGTGGAGGTATCAACGAAAAATCGAGGTTTTGTACGGTTTCGAAACGAATTTCTACAGTGAAATCCAGACGGTCTGCGTAGAACATAATAGCGCTCTTTGTGAAGTGAAAATTATTTCAGTTCTTACACCCGTTTAATTTTTATTGCTTTCCAAAGTGAATTTTTTTACCTCTGCATAATCCAAGGGGATTAGGCAAATATTAGCTTCGGCAATTATGCACTAGCCATCGATGAATCGATAAAATTATCTGCCGAACTCGTGGTGTCACTTGTTGTTTTGTTGATGATACTGTGTTAGTTTGTTAGTAGTATTTAGGGGTTCATTAGTATGATAAATTGAGTGCTTTGATTGGGTTTTGAATGTTAGGTTTGAATATTGATGGAGAAGAGGTGCAGTGAGTTTAATGTTTGCTTCATCGAGAAAGTATATGAGTTGCTTTAAATATTTTTAATTTTTTTTTGTTAAAGATTTGTGCTTTTGTATAATTATTTTCAAATATTTTATATTTGCTCCTTAGATTTTCAAAATGTTTGCAGTTAAATATTCTATGTTCAAGATCATCCGTAATGGCATGAGAGGGGATCAATTTAGCTTTTTTAGGTCTTGTATAATAATATGTTAGGCTCTGTTGAGCAGGATTCTATTAATTTGTTTTTGTGTATCTGCTTTTGCGGTGACATTGTGAAACCAAGGTTTGTTTCTGAAAATTAGATCTGTTTGAACCCAGGAGTTGTAGTTTAGGTTTGTGATTTTGTTTTGGTAATATATCTGCCATTCTACATTTATTTCATTTTTGATTTTTTTTATGGTGCCAACCTATTCAATTAACAATCCACTTCGTCTCCTTCAGTAATGGCTAGTTTGGCAGCCTTCTCCAGCAGCTCAAATATGTGGTGTTTTACAGATTTGGGTATCCAATATAACATACGCAGAGGGTTTAGTCTGTCGTGAAGGTTTTCCTGATTATTTCTGTAATTACTTTGTGGTTGGTACTATAAGTGATTTTAGTGGTTGCATCTTTGGAGTCTGTGAAAACAGGTTAAGGTATTATTGAAACAGGAAAAGGTATTATTGGATTGGTACTAATTGAAAAATTAGGTAATAATCACATGTGCGTGATATTGACCATAGTACCTCAAATTCCGTTTTGATCATAGAATGGGATACTATAACAATAAATGTCAACGCCAAGGTTCGGATTTGAACTGCTGTGCAGTGGTTATTATGAGGGAAGCTTTAGCTTGTTTCAATATTCAGTAAAAAGTTTGAACTTTTGTTGGAGGTTGGTGAAGTTATTATGTCTGTTTTTGCCTTTACTAATTATAAGGAAGTCATCAGCAACTTGTACGGGTGTGGCTTGGTTGTCATTTAGGCCTGTCATGTAGGCGATGTGTGTATATTTTAAATAAGAGTGGCCTCAGAACGTCCCTCTGAGGTAGACCATTTTTGTTGTGATGGAGTCATTGCCTTAGTATAGGTTTCTGTGTGATAAGAAGTTTAGGATCCAATTTATGTAGTCTTTATTAAAGTTTAATTCTGACATGACGTTGTACAGTTCTGGGATATTTACTCTTTCGTATGCACTGGCTATATCACAGTTGATGGCCGTGACATTTTCTGTCCTTTTGTTTTTGTTGAGTCAATGACTAACAGAGTTGATGCACTTACTTGCGAATTTACCATTCCTATATGTGTTGCAATTGTCACTGAGTAGGTTTTTGTATTCAGCTATTGAAGAAATTCTGTTTTTAATTAAGCCATTGATTATATATACATACGAGGTATGCCAATTAAGTAATGAGACTGATTCCATGGAAACCATATATTTAAAAATTATTCTACAACTCTGCCATCCCCTGCAAGGTAGTCCCCTTAGGCAGCTATACAACGATTCCAGCGCGTCTTCCATGCTTCGTAAAATTTTCGGGACGCTTCGGCTGGGAGTACCTTCGTCATGGCCGCCTGGATGTCCGTAATCGACTCAAAATAGGTTCCTTTGATCACCGATTTTGTTTTAGGGAACAAACAGGGTGACATCTGGCGAATAAGGTGGCTGCTGCAACACGGCGATCTCGTTAGAGGTCAAATAGTGGGGCGCTGAGGGCGGTGTAGTGTGGTTCTTTGGAACCATCTTCGCGTTCAACTTTTTCATCCCAAAATCGTCGGTTAAAATTTGTCGACTGTTTCACGGTTCATACCCAGTTCCGAGGCCAACATTCGAACTGTTAAACGCTTTCACGCCCCTCGTTAAACTCTTTATGCCATCAAACACCTGGGCCCGACTAAGAGCAATATCACCATGCACTTTTACAATTTTAGCGTACGTTTCCGAAGCTGTTTCGCCCAGTCTGGCGCAAAATTTCATCGCGACGCGTTGCTCTTGATTTCGTTTCTCCATTTTCGTGACGAGCACCACCAACACACATTTACTCAACACGACACAGCAGGCACACTAAACAAGCTAGAGCGATGGTAAATATATCAATGGAGAGGGGAAGGTTGCCGGAGAAGGAGAAGGGAATTTCAAGGTCGCAGGTTCACTACAAGCGCGGCAATACTTAATTGTCATTACTTGTCATACATGTGGTTGTGTATGTGGTAGTAGGGTTTTCTGCTACATGGCTTGTTTCACTGTAGTAAGACTTTGGTGCCATGCGTTTATTTGGAAGACTAATTCAAGGTGGTTGCTTTTGCCTAGATTATATTTATTAGTTTTTTGTAGTGACTATAGTTCCTGGTTGCTGGTTAGGGAGATGTCTTGAGTTAACATTTGTGTTATATGGTTATTGATTTTTCTAAAAAATTTAAAAGTACCTGTGCTTAGGCTGGTTAACCTGTGTTTATTTATTAGAGAGTTAAGGGTTGTTCCCTTTGTATTGTTGAGATTAACCCCCCTGTCATATGTCTGGCGTTGAAATCTCCCAATTAAGAAGAGGTTTTTGCTATTGATTGTTTTTAGGAATAAAAATAAATATCGGTTCGTGCAAAGGGTGCAATTAATATGTCGGCTGGACTTGTTCTTAAGTTGTAATGAATCATGCGACGCCGCTGGCGACCAATACTAACACACTTTGCTGCTATGTGGCTTGTCATTTCACGTTGGTTGCGACGAGCGCACATCCCACGTCAATTTTGTCGTGGGATGTCAAGAGGATTTGACAGCCACATGGGATAAAGTGTGCACGTAGTGGACGCCACCCATGAAGAAGTCCCGGAGTGTGCCGACAGTTCCAAAAGGGTAAATAGTAACGCTTCGATTCGATCACCAACTGTTGCGACAACAAACCCAATAACTAGTCGGATTGCAGGAATTTGGAAAAAGGCAAGAAGAATTCGGGTACGAGCCAACCGAAAAGGTAGGTAAGTTGACCTTGATGTCCTGTTTGTAAGGTAACCATAAAAAGTAGCACTTTAAATACGATTCCATTAGTGAGTTTTCGTTTCACCACTCTAATAGTCTGTTTTTTCGGATTCCTCCTGCTATGTAGAACCAGACTATATGTGCAACGAATGGTGCCGTTTATTATGCCGCTACTCCACCGGCTCCGATAAGCAACATACCTATCGAGCAGTTTGCAGCAGTTTACCCACCAGCAGGTGTGCCAACAATATACCCACCTTCAATGCCGCACCAGCCGTTTTAGCAGTACTACAGTGTGCCAATGAATGTTCCCACCATTTGGCCTCAGAACTACCAAGGTAATTAGATTTGCTTGTATAGATGATACGACAGTTAAATTGGAAACGTGGGATACGGCCGGACAAGACAGGTATCACAGTGTAGCGCTAATGTATTATAGAGGAGCGCAGGCCGCAACATGGATTTGTAAGGATTACCAGATTAATATTTGAACGACCTCCTGAACGATTACACAATGGCGATGTCGAAGCATTATTTTCTTTAATGGATTATGAATTTACTAGATCAATGCGGAATTATCCATTTCGAATAACGTACCGATTGATACTACGTGAAAAAGAACTGCACTTTCGTATTGGTGTTTACAACCCTAGTAAGGACTTAACCTTTTCATTCAATTTACTCCTACATACCTACCTGAAGGTTCCCGATGTGCGCCGATGCCAAATAAGAGGTTTACACGGTTGTACATTTATTGATAAGACTAGAGATGGTGCTACCTACCAAGAAGGTGGTGAAGTTGTTACAATAGGCGAATGGACCGAGAGAATATATCAACATACACCACAAGAACAACTTATTGCGAATGTTGTCTCCGGACGAAAGAGGAGGCTGCAAAAATACAATTTCCTCGACGCAGTCATTTGGAATCCTTGGATAGACCAAGCCCGAGAGATAGCAGATTTTGGAGACGATGAATATCCAAATATGTTAGGCGTTGAATCTGGACATGTTTCAACTCCAGTTATTCTGCTGCCTGGAACAGCCTTTGAACTAGCTAAACCCTACAGATTATTATCGAAGGTAACGTCAGTAGGAAATCAAAACGGAGTCACTAACCATCGAGGAAAAGGGGCGTTCAACCGAGCTAAAACGGATTAATTATAGATTTTGCAGTTTGTTGATTTCTACGATTCAACTTGGTACTGCGAACTGTCCGTATTCTTAAATCGTAAAACTCAACTATCTTTAAACTGAACTTGACTAGCTCATTGACTCGCTCCAATTTCGGCTGATTCCTGATGGAAATCAACTATGAAATTGTCAGCATACATAAATCGGAACACGTTTTTTTTATAACTTTTGAATATACCTAAGGGGAAAGCTGATAAATTAAATGCATGTTATAATTTAATCCCTCTACAAGTTCTGGTGCTGGAACTTAATTATCAAGAGTTGAAATAATAGTCTATTCATTATTTAGAAAGCAAATGGAAGCAATATTCCTTGAGAATACAATATATGGTTAATAGATAGATAAATGATCAATTAAAACAAAGAAAAAATGAAAATTAGAAAAAATTGAGGACAATAGGGTTTTAGTTGTACTAAAGAGCCAATAGTTAATTTCTATTGAACTGTACAGTCAATATAATTATAACGAGATCTTAGGACAAAGAAACTGGTGGTGAATCAGAACTCTCACGTAAATTTTGAAAGGAAAAATTAGCCTCCCTAATACTACACACCGCTAAAACGAAAAAAGAAAAAACTAAAGCAACTCCGAATGTAGATCGCATATTCCATTAATATAATTGCAATTGGCGAGAAAATTTAGGTTTGATTGTGTTATAATTAGTCACAGTTTTTTTGTGCCCGTTGAAGTTTTTAAAAGGGAATTTCTAGAGAATTCATTGTAGTGTAAATACGTAATGAAAAACTATTTAATATAAGAAATGCCCTGTTTTGAATAGTCGTAAATGTTTTAGAATACAACCTGCGTTGTATGACTAGTTTTAAGGCGATATGAGGACCAACAGTTTTTGACAGAATTTTTCTTACAGCTAAGTATCTCGCCGGCAGTTCAGCCCGGTTTTCTGGTATTCAGTCTTAGCGCTACCACAAAAAAATTCAAGACAGCCGGTTTTACTATCTAACTTCATCAGAGCCAGAGTTTCTTCACGATCACTTGAATATTTATATAATTTGGAGATAGTTCACTTTTAAGAATTTTCAGCAAATAGGACGAATCAACCACTTTTAATTTGTTGCCATTGAAGATGCGACTCACATTTATAGGTGTTTTTCTGCTCGGACAGTGAACGGGGCATTGTATGTTTCACCCGTATTATAAATATTTAATGGAGTGCGTAGTTCCACGTTTAAGATCATTGTTACCGATGAATTAATTTTTCCTTTCGAAAGAGAGAAAGTGATTGAGAAAATCACTTCAGCCACGTAATATAAGCCCATGGCATAGTAATTTTGGTATTATTAACTCGCGCCAGGATTATGCATTTAAAATTTCATCAGGAGTTTTATTGTGAATGCACAATCATATCATTAGCATGAAATGAAATTACAAATAATATTATCGCGGCGCATGGGATGTTTGATAGGGTGTCTCAAATCAAATTTTCACGTTGAGCTCTGGTATTGTGTAATTTTTGAAGATTTAGGTGCAATTTTTCTGGTTTTCAAAACATTTTCGAGCAATTTATGTAGAGCATAGTGAAAGCAATCATGCTGGTGCCTCATATTTGCTCCATTCAAGAAGCAATGCATTAGAATGATGAACTTCTCTTAGCTGTAAGTGATAAATTTTCAATGCTGATTACCAATAATAACTCTTCTTTTAAACATTTCCATAACGAACGAAGAAGTCTCCGTCCCCGCTCATAATTCATTCTTGTTGCCACTTAGATATAATAAAGTGTCCTTCAGCTATGGGAGTAGCGTTTTTACTTCTTCCGCTTTCTTTACAATGCTCCGCCAGCTATTCCATTTCCACTAATTTTTGATTATTGGTCGCATTGTTATCACTAAATAACATTCTGGGCATTCACGAACCGTTATGATCCTTTGGGCTGCATATTGATGATTCGCGGCAAAAGATGTCACCTAATTATGAAGCGTTTCGTTGCACTTTGAGGGAATGTATGCGATAAAAGGGAACAGTTAAAAAATTCTAATCTTTAGCTGGGAGATAATTTTATCTAACTTTCACGGATAGCGGAGTTTTCATGGAAAAACTGCTTGCATAGAACTTTAAGTGGAATCCGCTCGCTGATTATGCACGACGCATGGCAAAATCAATCAATCAGAACACCTCGAAACTTAGATACGAGTACGAGCAAGAATATACTCTCGCCACGGTCGTTGCTGAAGCTGTTGCGATTGCTTCTCCTGCTCTCACGCCGTTCTTCCGATGTGTTCGCGGTGACGATCAATAACAGACTCCCCCTGTTATCAGTTGTCACTTTGCGGGACTACCCCCAACGACAGTTGACGAGCCTTCCATTCTCTTTCAATTGCATTGCGGAAGTGCAATTCGTCAATAAGCTCTCGATTGCAGATTTGGATTTTTAATTTAATAGAAGAAAGTAATGTACCAAAATTTAAATAATAATAAAAGATAAATATCATAAAGAATATAATTATAAGGAAAAATATAATTTTAATATAGAGAGGAAAAAGAGAATCTAAAATTTATGTTTACAAAACAAAAAAATCTTATAATTTATAAAACTAGAAATTGGAATAATTAATTTTTCCAAATCTGCAATTAAAATTTCGGACCTGTGTTATGCCGATTTTCGAGTAGTTTACTTAGCCGACTGCTCGATTACTACAGATTCCTTTCCTTTTTTGGTGACAGTAGTATCTGTTACTGAACTTTTTACCACTTTCTACGTCATGCGACACGTATGGCTTTATAGAGGTGTCATTCAGCTAATACAGCCATTATCTTGTCAAAAGTGGCCTTGCAGGTTTTGAGTTTGTGGAGGTGTAACACATTAATTTAACCATATGTAGATAAGTTGTAATCCGATTCACAGTCTGCGCAACGGGGTGAACAGGTATCGAGAATGTTGTCGGTCGCTTCTTTTTCCATGATTTCATCTTACACACTAAGTTGGGCTCGCTTTTGGATTAAATGAATTGCTATCCGATGATACCTTCCGTGGACTCTGATCGTTCGCTGATCATATCCTTCATCAATCATCGTTACGTCACAACTACGTGGCATTATTTGTGCGCGATGTTTAGGCCATGAGCCAATGACTTTTTCAGGTGATCATGAAAGTAATCGTTTTTAGTAGTTAATTGCTTAAATAAATGTATCAATATGCATTGTCTTATATAATATTTTCTTTTCAATATCGATTAACTAAAGCTCTATTTGCAGTTTGTTTAAAGTTTACTAATTAATAAATCGAAAAGCCGTCAAATATTTGTTACAGTTTATTTAAAATCATAAATTGTAAACAATACAAAATCACTTTATATTGAACAAAGATGTTCTTCAGGAATAAAATTACTTGTTTTTTTCAGATCAAAATAGTGTTCAGATAATACTTATAAGTAAAATTAGAGTCTGACTTTATGTCTGTATTAATGCTCTAATAGGAATAGAAAATAAACGATTTTAGAAATCATAAGCGAGTTTTAACTTAAATCTAATGAGACAAAAATATTACATCTTTTAGACTACGACTAGAAGTTAATATAACTAATTTGAGCACGTTTGATATTTCGATGTTCTTATAAATTACACAGAATGATAATGGAATGTTTAGAGCACAGCTAATATGCATTGAAAGTTTACATTTAACAGCAGAAGAAATCGTTTTACGCACTACGATAAACATATTTATTGATTACGAGTATTGTTAAGTGCTGATGATTATATCGAGATTCTTCGTATATTATTGATTATTGGAATCTGAGTTGTCACTCTGAAGGTTTTGTCCACCATTATCTCCATAGTGTTTATCCGTTTGATCATTTTCATCGTCTGTCGATTCGTCATAACTGTCATCATCTTCATCATCATCAACATCATCATCATCTTCTTCATCATCAATTTCGTCTTCATCATCTCCTTCTTCGTTTTCATAATCATAACTATTTGCATCGTTATTCGAGCTCTCGTTTCCATAACTCTGAGAGTTATTATCTTCTAAAGATCCATTCTTACGAGCAATTGCATCGTTAACTAAATTGACCAAGTCCGAAGGATTGTAGAGTATTACACGGCGTTTGTTTTCCTCCATGTGTTTCACAGTGATTGTAACGAAGTCTTTTCGCCTTTTTTCGTCCCAGCTGGAGTACTAGGAAGGTGAAAGAATAGAAATTCATACGTCAATAAAATCATATATTGAAATCAAAATTAAATTTTAAAAAACTGTTCAAAACTATTATTGTAAATTAAAAATGTTTATACAACTCGAAACCTGCGTAGGCAATTGCATCAGTAATATTATTATAGCAATTCATTCTTAACATTCTAAATTCATAATTGTCTATATTCAATATAGGTGTTCTGGTTACTGAAATTCAATGAAGCGATTGAAAGTAAACACTGCGTATTGCTGCTTGGCAATGACAATTTTATTGTTACCTATTTACAGCTTTTATAACTATAAATTTTTGCTTACAATACAATGTGCAGTAGTCAATGTCCCAAACATTTGTGCTTTTCGTACAATTACAATTTATTTGAAATATGCTATTCTTCTAAGAAGGATAATAAACTTTATAGCACAATTTTACTTCGAATGTGTTGATACAACAATATTGATTTTCAAACAAAAATATGCAATTGATGCGAGTTTAAGTACTAATGAACTTTCAATGAACTTGCAAATGCGTTACGTATGCAGATTGAAATTAATTGTTTGGTTGTCTCGAGAATTAATTGAATTTATGAGAAAATTATGTAAAATCTTTTATGTGTGCTAACATTGCCGCCCACTAAGAGCCGGTCCGGCTCTTATAGTTGATGCTCTTCTTACCGTGTAGTCGCTGGTTTTTTGTGGTCTTGATTGCAGGTTTTCTGTCAAACGTAAAGAATTAGCAGGACTACTATGATAACCACGAAACAGGATGTTAGTGTTGATGCAGCTGCCGTAATTCCATGGTCATGGATTTTCTTCCAAACGGTTTCCTTTACTTCAGCTAACAAGATTTCTTGCTCAGTTGCTACTGATTTCAAAGATTCAGATGATTGTATGACAGTTGATTTTGCAATATGTTTTGTCGCCGCAGACTTATCTAAAAGTTGAAAACTGGAACCGTTGAAGTAATATAAGTTGAAAATTGATGACTTTGGACCATTTTTTAGGTGAAAGGATAATCTCCTTAGTGTGAACGATGCAGTCTTTTGATAATTGCAACAGACCGGTTCCATTTAGTACGATATTTGTTCTTGTTTCGTCACAGGTCGTCTGTGCATGGGTTGGCTCTGGCGTTACGAATAACCAAATATTATTTGTCAGCAGTTGTTTTACAATGAGACTTTCAATGGTAGATGAATGTATTGAAGAGTTTTCCATTGTATAAGCTTTTTGGCAGGGGGAATGCCGGTCGACAAGAGCACTCTTGGAGGCTAGCATTCTTTGGGGAGTTCCGCCCCCACGTACCCGAGGAAATTCCCGCAGGGAGAATGCCGGTCGACAAGAGCACTCTTGGAGGCTAGCATTCTTTGGGAAGCGCCGCCCCCACGGACCTGAGGATATGGGGGACGCCGTGAGGTTCCTTCCTGGGATTACAGGTAACGACTCTGATTGGATCTGGACTACGCTTTGGACAACGAACTGGAATTGATGCTTTGGGCTGGCGGATGTGATGGTTTGGACCTAGTTGCTTTGCACAGTAGCGCCGAGGTGAAACTCGTGTGTGAACGGCTCTAATTTAACTATCATACCGTCTCCGTCCCGGTAAAACCTTGGCAGGCCTCGGAGTATGTTCGAAGTTCGCACCATTGGGTTGGTGGTGTAGGTTCGGTTGAGACGGACTCCCGATTAGCGCTGGTCTGGCTCTGAGTACTTGTCCCCATAAGGCGACTTGTCCTCATAAGGCGACTTGTCCCCATAAGGCGACTTGTCCCCATAAGGCGACTTGTCCCCATAAGGCGACTACACACACGAATGGAGATAGCGGCTCCGATGGGGGACCCAACAAAACTGGAACAAACAAAATCAAAAGACCAAAAAAATAAACAACAGCGGTTGCAGCCACGATGTTAACAGTACACCGAGAGCGGTCCTAACCACGACAAAAACGAAGAATAACACAATGACAGTGAAGGCAGACGAAAAACGGAGAATAGCAAACAGTCTGGTTTAGACTGAGATTCCTGCGGCATTCGGGCGCAGCACAAAAATTATGCGAACGCCAGAGCGTCCTTTTAAGGAGAAACAGGAAACTTTGCAGGACGCTTCAGGTGTTCGAGCGGTGGAAGATAATATAAAGAGCACCGAAAATTCGATTGTCAATGCTGCGATCGTTACCGAAGCGACCGATGCAAGGGTAGCAAATCCCGACATTGAAACTAAAAATCCAGAAGCCAACGAGGAGATTCCGGCACAAAAAGCAACGAGTGACCAGACACGTCGAAAATGTGGCGGAAGTACTGCACTCGGAAACGGAACGCGATAACCTCTCCCAAGGATGGTTGCAAGGTACAATTGCGGCCCAGCGATACGAAGAAGAAAGGCTACTCCGAAAAGTGGGAGATGTTCTGAAAAGAATACAATCTGCATGCGACTCCCCAAAAATCAGCAAAGCAGCAAAGGTGGGGTTCCTTGAACTAGCGGAGCTCCTAGATCGCATAGGGCACTATCGGAGGAGCCGGTTAAGGGCCGAAGACGAACAGAAGGCTAAAGAGGCTCTTGGGGCGAAATCTAAAGGCGACATGCAGATAGCTCCACCATTAAAAGTCAATAAAAGAATGGCGTCTAGCCCAATCGAAGGATATAGGGATAAAAGAAGGAAGGAAGAGGCACTTGATGGGCGCGGAGCACCAGATCACGGGATCCAGAGAGTGCTTACAAAAGGAGCGAAGAAAGCCGCAAAAAAACTCCTTCAAACAAAGCCAGAAAGTAAAGTTCGCACGGACGCCCAATTAGAAAAAGGACCTGATGCAAAACAGGAGAGGCAGAAGCCCCGACGAAGATGGCCGATCCTACGCGGAGGTACTGCGGAACATCAGGGGAAACGTAAGGCCCAAAGACACCAATGCTACCATTTAAGTAGTACTACCAACGGGGTCGGGCCACATACTGGTCGAATTCGGAGCAGAGGCCGGCAATAAAGAAGCATTCTGTGACGCATTAAAGAAAGTCCTCGGCAAAAGCGCAACTATAGCTCCGCTCGAGCCGATGGCAACGATCGAAATACGAGACATTGACTGCGTGACGGATCTGGCCGAGGTATAAGAGACCATCAAAAGGGAGTTCCCTAGCGTGGGAAAGATCAAAGCGAGACTGGCACCAGAAAATAACAGGAGACAACGCATGGCCATACTTGACTTGACCGAAAAGGACGCCGAACAATTCCTGAACAAGGGCAAAGTACGAATAGGGTAGGTTGTCTGTAGGATATGGCGAAGAGCAACGCCTCTTCAATGTTTCAAATGCCTTGGTTATGGTCACACCACACAATTATGCAAAGGACCCGATCGGAGTTCCCTATGTTACAAATGCGGTGAAATGGGACACAAAAGAAAAGAGTGTTCGAAGGAGGCACACTGTATTCTTTGCAAGGATGCTGATCCAAAACCTGATTTTGGACACGTCTTGGGATCAGGAAAATACCGGGTGTTCCAGGAAGGCCTAGCCAAGGCAAAATCAGGACTCCAATGACCCGCATCCTGCAGCTAAACCTACACCGCAGTTCAACCGCCCAAAATATGCTTGAGCGGTTTGCGGGGGACATGAATGCCGACTTCTTGCTGCTGAGTGAGCAATTCCATAATAAAAGTCCTGCATTATGGTATTCTGATGAAACTGGTACTGCCGCCATCTGGGTTCGGAACAGTGACTTTCAAGCGGAGAGTTGTGGACGGGGGATGGTTTCGTGTGGGTTCGGTGCTCCGTGACCACCTCCTTTAGTGTGTACCTAACGCCTAACGAATCGATATCATCTTTCCAAGCCAAGCTTAATGCTTTGGAGGGCGCTGTCTCGAACAGGGCAAAGCGCTCGTTGGGGGCGACTTCAATGCTAAAGCAATCGAATGGGGCAAGCCTCAGACGGATCCGCGGGGAAAACTAATCCTGGAAATGGCGCCCAGGACGGCCCTCGTCGTACTAAACTCCGGAAATACGCCGACTTTCCGCCGTATTGGCTGTGAGGGAACCATACCGGACGTGACATTCGCCTCGGAGTCCTTAGTACGGAGGATACACAACTGGAAAGTATTAGAGGACACTCAGCCAGTGATCATCAGTGCATTCTGCTTGACATAAGTGATGCTGTCTCCCGACGTCCGTGCTCTCGGCCTTCTACAACTGGATGGAACATCGGAAGGATGGACGTCGAGAGGTTCGTCGAGGTGCTCACAGCAGGTGAGCCGCTGCAGGGAGCTTCGGAGGGGACGGAAGAACTGGCAGCTCAAGACGTGGTGAACTCTACTATGAGCATCATTACGACTGCTTGCTGCGCTTCTATGCCCCGTCGAAGACCCCGGTTCGGCAAGCCCCCACTGTACTGGTGGCCAACTGAAATCGCTGAAAAGCGAAGGGAGTGTCACAAGCTTCGACGTGAAGCTCAACGGGCGCGGAACGGTGACGAGGCATGCAACTAGGTGGCAGCATATAAGTCGGCCAGAAAATGCCTTCGCAAACTGATCAACAGTAGCAAGGCTCGCTGCTGGCAAGACCTAGTGGACAATGTGAACAAGGATCCGTGGGGCCTTGGCTACAAGCTGGTCATGGGGAAACTTGGTGCCCTACGGAAACCTTGTATACATGACGCGGAAAAGATGGACGCGATAGTGCGGGGACTCTTCCCCGCCCACCCCGTCCGTGTTGACGCTGTCCATGGTGAAACAGCAGTCGAGTGCCCACTATTCACACAGCTGGAACTGGAGGAGGCAGTCCTCTCATTGAAAGCTAGGAAAGCTACAGGTCCAGATGGTGTTCCAGTTGAGGTGTTGCGGCTTGTTTATCGCCATTGTCCTGACTTGCTGCTCAGCACATTCAACGCTTGCCAACGGGACGGGGATTTCCCGGTACGATGGAAGGTGGAGAGGCTCGTGCTGATCAGCAAGGGGAAGGGAAACCTCGAATCGCCGTCTGCATACCGCCCCTTATGCATGCTAGACCCGGCTGGGAAAGTGTTAGAGAAACTCATCAAGGGAAGACTCACTGACGCGATTTGTGCTGCTGGGGACCTATCTCCTCGGCAGTACGGCTTTAGAGCAGGACGTTCTACAATTGATGCGATTGCAGAGGTGGTAAACACGGTCCAAAAGGCAGAGGCATATAGTCGCACCAAGCGACGGATCGTCCTGTTGGTGACACTCGACGTCAGGAATGCCTTCAACTCCGCTAGATGGGTGGATATTCTGGACAAGCTGGAAAACTCTTTTCAGGTTCCAGAATATCTAATGCGGCTTTTGAGGAACTACCTAAAGGACCGAAGCCTGCTCTACGACACGACACAGGGCCAACGAAGGATGGAAATTACATCGGGTGTTGCCCAGGGATCTATCCTTGGTCCGGACCTGTGGAACGTGTCTTACGACGGGCTACTGAGACTTGAGATGCCAGATGAGTCGCGCTTGGTCGGCTATGCGGATGATGTTGCGGCTCTGGTCGCCGGACGCACCGTTGAACAAGCGCAACTTAGGCTAGGTATGCTAATGCGCCGAGTGAGGGACTGGATGACTGCTCGCGGGCTCAGTTTAGCACTGGAGAAAACCGAAGTGGTCATCTTGACAAAAAAGAGAATCCCTAGAGTAAGGATGATCAGTATTGGAGATATACAGATCGAATCGAAGCCAGCGGTGAAGTACCTGGGGCTACTGATCGACTCGAAGATGAGTTTCTCTGAGCAAATCAGGGCAACGGCTGAGAAGGCTGCTTCGGGAATATCGGCCCTGAGTCGACTTATGGCCAAAGCGTCAATTCCAGTTCGTTGTTTTCAGTCTTACCTGCACAAGATCGGTAAGTCACGGTCTCCCGATTGTCGGTTTTGTCCAGGAGAGGAGGACAATGTCTGTCACACATTTTTTGCGTGTACAAAATGGGTCAGGCTGCGAAGGGAACTCTACAGGGAGACGGGAGAGCTCACCCCGGATAATATAGTTGTGGTGATGCTCGAATCGGTTGACAAATGGAACTAGGTGGCACATTATGCTCGGGCAGTCCTTAAATATAAAAGGGACTCATAGCAGCCGGGGGCGCTGGGGCTGGGGGATCGCTCTTCTGGCATTTCCTCTTCCCCTCCCGCTAGGAAAGGGACTCCCCCCCAGCTTGAAGGAGCCCCACGGCGTAAAAAAACGGGACCTGACCCGAAGTAATGTGCCAAACGCTTCCAGGCTGGGTTCTCAGGTTGACAGGGGAGGTGTTTAGTGGGTAGTCCAGTCGCCTTCTTGCGAGCATGGGAGTCCCACACTCTGTGCATAAATGGCATTCACCTTCCTACCACAAAAAAAAAAAAAACAAAATTGTATAAGCTTTGTATATCTCTTTGACAATACAATTCGATCTAGTTCGTAAATCAATTAATATGGATGCTGATAGCAGGTATTTGTTGTAACCTATTGCGTAAGCGTTGAACATCTCTTCCTCTGATATTTCAAAGTACATCTGATCCTTATAGTTGATTCCGAGGAGATTATTGTTGGTGTTGAATTCAAAGAATGTTTTCTTTTCATGTAGCTGTGGGATAGCAGTTGCCTTGACTAGGTTGTATGGACGCTTATCGCCAATAGGAAGATGTCGTTGGATATCAATTGATTCATTGGTGTGAAAAATGATATCTTTGTCGTGGTTATATGTAGAAGATACAAATGTAGAGATAGCAATGCTTGTGTTGTATGAATATCTGCTTCTAGTTCTGCCATCTGTATGTACTCCCAAATTCCTGTTCTCGCCGTTAAAATACAATTGTATTTACACTGTACCTCCTGAATGAAGTTCACCGCTTGTTGGTATGTTTTTAAAAGCTCAATATTCAAAGTTGCGATCGCTGTCAATGCGGAACTGGTTTCCGATTCAATCCTGCCTCAAGCTGTTCCGAAAAGTGACTGAGTTGTGTGCTCATTCTACTTGATGCTTTGTTTAATATTTTCGTGGCTTGTTGGATAATTGCACCTTGATCAGAGCGCAAACGTTGTAGCTTTTCTTGGTTTTCTGCTGAGCTGCTACCATCTCATATGAGGTCCGACATTGGGATCCTTATGTTTAGCTGCAACGATCCCCTTAATAAATTACCGATACCCACGTGCTCGATAAACAGACCTCCGTCTAAGTGTGAAATGTTCGCGGTTCCTTGTGTTGATGTTCGAAATGACTCTTCTGTTAGTCATCGACTGCCGTTTTCCCCTTTTGGCTGCTTTGCCGCCATGGCTTCTGGATCAATTGAGAGCGCCTTTCACTTTTTCATACTTGGCAGTGTACTAGATGATGGCTGCGGTATCGGCGGCTTTGATTCACATTCAACCATCAGTAATTCATTTGATTGGTTTCTGAATGGTAATGGGTAAATCTTTGTAATAGGCCGTTTTGCCACATTTCCATGTAGCTTGATCGTGATAACCCGTACAAGACCACCTTCGTCAGGATGAATGGCCAATATCCTTGCTAATGGCCATTGAAAAGATGGAAAATGATCTTTTTTGACTAGAACCAGATCTCCTGCTTTTACGTTTTCCTGTGGCTTAAGCCACTTTGGTCTTTGTTGAAGACGTTGTAAATATTCTTTTGTCCACCGATGCCAAAAGGAATGCTTCATTGCTTGCACTAATCTCCAACGTTTCAGTAATGTCAGATTCGTCTCCTCTGGGTCACTTTTGATCGCGAACAAATTTTCGCCAGAGTCAAAAAATGTCCTTCTGTCAGAGCGGCGTCATCTGAAGGGTTGTCGCTTATCGCGGTCAATGGTCTAGAATTCATGCACGCTTCGATCTGCGAAAGAAGTATGTAAAGTCTTAGATGTTTAGTAAGTGTTTACCGATAATTTTGTAAAGATGTCGCTTCATCGATTTCACATCAGCTTCCCAGAGTCCACCAAAATGTGGACTTCCAGGAGGGATGAAATTCCATTCTCGACTATCTCGAGCCAGTACTTAATTACTCATGTGTAATTTATTTTTATATTCTTCATGAAGTTTTCGGGTGGCGCCGAGGAAATTCGATCCGCAATTGCTGTAAATGGCTCGACACCTTCCCCGTTGTGCTATGAATCGCCGAATAACAGCAACACATGTGCTTGTAGACAGATCTGATGCTACCTCTAGATGGAATGCTTTCATTGCCATGCATACAAAGATGACCATGTACGCTTTTGTCGCTTTGGAACCACGTCCTCCATTCCACTTAAGTGTTATAGGCCCTGTGTAATCTATCCCCGTGTGCTGGAAAGGTGTTGACGGACGTACCCGTATCGATGGTAGTGATCCCATAAACTGAGCATTTGGCCTTGCTGTTAGCTTGAAATATGTAAGACAGCTACGAATTTTCTTTCTTACTAGTGAAGAGGCAGATATTATCCAGTATTCAAGTCGTAATGTTGCAAATGGCAACTGGATACCACCATGCATTGTTTGGAGATGAGCCCTTTTGGTTAGTAGTTGTGCTAGTCTGCCTTTCGGTATGATAGCTGGATACTTAGTTTTTTCTCTTACTAATGCAAATTGTAGCTTTGCGTCTACCCTGAGCATATCCTCAGAATCTAACCAGGGAGTAAGCAATCGGAGACTACTGGTATTCGATATTGGTTTTGAATTCTGTAGATGCTGAATTTCATTCATATTAACATGTTGTTGGGCTAGCTTTACGCACATGTCATGTGACAGTTTAAGTTCCTTGGTTGTTAATCCTCCACTGTGCTTATCTTTTGATTTATGAGAATTATAAATGAACCGGAGACAGTAGGCCAGTACTCTGATCAGTTTGCTGAAATTGAGTATCTTTTAAAAATTTCCGGCTCATCCATTGCCGTTATTGAAACGAGTTTGACAGCACTCGCTTTAACTTCTTCTTCATCGCAGGTTGAGATTGTTGTTCGAGATAATTTTATGTCTGTATCACTTAATCATGGTGGTCCATTCCACCATAAGGAAGATACTCTTAGATCTGCTGGATATGAACCTCGTGTCGCTAAGTCCTGTTGTATTTCGCTTACTCTATTAGCAATATACACTATCCAGCTTATTTCTGGTTTCTGGATCCATGCCAACACAATTGTGGAATCAGTCCAGTAGTTAACACGTGCATGCCCCAGTGATGCGCTTCTTTAACTTGTTTCTGTCAATCTGAGAACCTAGCCTGGAACCGTTTGACACATTACTTCGGGCCAGGTCTCGTTTTGTTACGCCGTGGGGCGCCTTCAAGCTGGGGAGTCCCTTTCCTAGCGGGAGGGGAGAGGGGAAGAGGAAATGCCAGAAGAGCGATCCCCCAGCCCCAGCGCCTCCGGCTGCTGTGAGTCCCTTTTATATTTTAGGACTGCCCGAGCATAATGTGCCACCTGGTTCCATTTGTCAACTGATTCGAGCATCACCGCAACTATGTTATCCGGGGTAAGCTCTCCTGTCTCCCTGTAGAGTTCCCATCGCAGCCTGACCCATTTTGTACACGAAAAAAATGTGTGACAGGCATTGTCCTCCTCTCCTGGGCAAAACCGACAATCGGGAGACCGTGACTTACCGATTTTGTGCAGGTAAGACTGAAAACACCCGTGCCCGCTCAAAAGCTGGATCAGATAGAATTCAGTCTCACCATGCCTTCGATTTAGCCACGGTCTCACATCCGGGATGAGGCGCGTAGTCCACCTTCCCTTCGTGCAATTCCCATAAGACTGCCGCAATCGTTGAGCGAGCGTTGTCTCTCCTCGCGGACAACCATCTCCCTCGCATCCTCGGTTCGGCGCAGGTAAATAGCGCGGCGCTCTCTAGCAAGGAGGGCGACAGGTATCACGCCTGCAATCACTCTCACCGCCGAGTCGGAGACTGTTGGATACGAAGATGTAATTCTCAGTGCTCCTCTTCTCTGTACCTGTGCCAAACGTTTTCGGTATACCTCCTTGCTGAGAGCGTCGCCCCATACCTCTGCTCCGTTTAGTAGCACTCATCAAGAGGCGTCTTCTTGATGGGCTGGGTCCCCCTACGTTGGCCATAAGTCGACTCAGGGCCGATATTTCCGAAGCAGCCTTCTCAGCCGTTGCCCTGATTTGCTCAGAGAAACTCATCTTCGAGTCGATCAGTAGCCCCAGGTACTTCACCGCTGGCTTCGATTCGATTTGTATATCTCCAATACTGATCATCCTTACTCTAGGGATTCTCTTTTTTGTCAAGATGACCACTTCGGTTTTCTCCAGTGCTAAACTGAGCCCGCGAGCAGTCATCCAGTCCCTCACTCGGCGCATTAGCATACCTAGCCTAAGTTGCGCTTGTTCAACGGTGCGTCCAGTGACCAGAGCCGCAACATCATCCGCATAGCCGACCAAGCGCGACTCATCTGGCATCTCAAGTCTCAGTAGCCCGTCGTAAGACACGTTCCACAGGTCCGGACCAAGGATAGATCCCTGGGCAACACCCGATGTAATTTCCATCCTTCGTTGGCCCTGTGTCGTGTCGTAGAGCAGGCTTCGGTCCTTTAGGTAGTTCCTCAAAAGCCGCATTAGATATTCTGGAGCTTGAAAAGAGTTTTCCAGCGTGTCCAGAATATCCACCCATCTAGCGGAGTTGAAGGCATTCCTGACGTCGAGTGTCACCAACAGGACGATCCGTCGCTTGGTGCGACTATATGCCTCTGCCTTTTGGACCGCGTTCACCACCTCTGCAATTGCATCAATAGTAGAACGTCCTGCTCTAAAGCCGTACTGCCGAGGAGATAGGTCCCCAGCAGCACAAATCGCGTCAGTGAGTCTTCCCTTGATGAGTTTCTCTAGCACTTTCCCAGCCGTGTCTAGCATGCATAACGGGCGGTATGCAGACGGCGATCCGGGGTTTCCCTTCCCCTTGCTGATCAGCACGAGCCTCGCCACCTTCCATCGTACCGGGAAAACCCCGTCCCGTAGGCAAGCGTTGAATGTGCTGAGCAGCAAGTCAGGACAATGGTCATAGACGAGCCGCAACACCTCAGCTGGAACACCATCTGGACCTGGAGCCTTCCTCGCTTTCAAGGAGAGGACTGCCTCCTCCAGTTCCAGCTGTGTGAATAGTGGGCACTCTACTGCTGTTTCACCATGGACAGCGTCAACACGGACGGGATGGGCGGGGAAGAGTCCCCGCACTATCGCGTCCATCTTTTCCACGTCATGTATACAAGGCTTCCATAGGGCGCCAAGTTTCCCCATGACCAGCTTGTAGCCAAGGCCCCACGGATCCTTGTTCACATTGTCCACTAGGTCTTGCCAGCAGCGAGCCTTGCTACTGTTGATCAGTTTGCGAAGGCATTTCCTGGCCGACTTATATGCTGCCACCTGGTTGCTTGCCTCGTCACGGTTTCGCGCCCGTTGAGCCTCACGCCGAAGCTTGTGACACTCCCTCCGCTTTTCAACGATTTCAGTAGACCACCAGTACACTGGGGGCTTGCCGTGCCGGGGTCTTCGACGGGGCATAGAAGCGCAGCAAGCAGTGGTGATTATGCTCATAGGAGAGTTCACCACGTCTTCAGCTGCCCGTTCTTCCGTTCCCTCCGAAGCTCCCTGCAGCGGCTCACCTGCTGTGAGAGCCTTGACGAACCTCTCGACGTCCATCCTTCCGACGTTCCATCTAGTTGTGGAAGGCCGAGAGCACGGACGTCGGGAGACAGCATCACTTATCTCAAGCAGAATGCACTGATGATCACTGGCTGAGTAGTCCTCTAATACCTTCCAGTTTTGTATCCTTCGTACTAAGGACTCCGAGGCGATTGTCACGTCCGGTATGGTTCCCCCACAGCCAATACGGCGGAAAGTCGGCGTATTTCCGGAGTTTAGTACGACGAGGGCCGTCCTGGCTGCCATTTCCAAGATTCGTTTCCCCGCGGATCCGTCTGAGGCATGCCCCATTCGATTGCTTTAGCGTTGAAGTCGCCCCCAACGAGCACTTTGCCCTCTGCGTTCGAGACAGCGCCCTCCAAAGCATTAAGCTTGGCTTGGAAAGATGATATCGATTCGTTAGGCGTTAGGTACACACTAAGGAAGTTGATCCCTGAGCACCGAACCCACACGAAACCATCCCATAATGCAGGAGTTTTATTATGGTGTTGCTCACTCAGCAGCAAGAAGGCGGCTTTCATGTCCCTCGCAAACTGCTCAAGCAGATTTTGGGCGGTTGAACTGCGGTGTAGGTTTAGCTGCAGGATGCGGGTCATCGAAGCTCTGTTTTGGCCTTGGCTAGGGCTTCCTGGAACACCCGGCATTTTCCTGATCCCAAGACGTGTCCAAAATCAGGTTTTGGATCAGCATCCTTGCAAAGAATACAGTGTGCCTCCTTCGTACACTCTTTTCTTTTATGTCCCATTTCACCGCATTTGTAACATAGGGAACTCCTATCGGGTCCTTTGCATACTTGTGTGGTGTGACCATAACCAAGGCATTTGAAACATTGAAGAGGCGTTGCTCTTCGCCGTATCCTACAGACAACCCACCCTATTCGTACTTTGCCCTTGTTCAGGAATTGTTCGGCGTCCTTTTCGGTCAAGTCAACAATGGCCATGCGTTCTCCCCTGTTGTTTTCTGGTATCAGTCTCGCTTTGATCCTTCCCACGGTAGGGAACTCCCTTTTGATGGCCTCTTATACCTTGGCCAGATCCGTCACGCAGTCAATGTCTCGTATGTCGATCGTTGCCATCGGCTCGAGCGGGGCTATAGTTGCGCTTTTGCCGAGGACTTTCTTTACTGCGTCACAGAATGCTTCTTTATTCCCGGCCTCTGCTCCGAATGCGACCAGTATGTGGCCCGACCGCGTTGGTCGTACTACTTTAATGGTAGTATTGGTGTCTTCGGGCCTTACGTTTCCCCTGATGTCCTGCAGCACCTCCGCGTAGGATCGGCCATCTTGGGGCTTTACAAGCAGTGCCTGCTGCCGGGGTCTTTGTCGGGGCTTCTGCCTCTCCTGTTTTGCATCAGGTCCTTTTTCTAATTGGGCGTCCGTGCGAATTTTATTTTCTGGTTTTTTTTGAAGGAGTTTCTTTGCGGCTTTCTTCGCTCTTTTTGTAAGCACTGTCTGGAACCCCTGATCTGGTGCTCCACGCCCGTCAAGTGCCTCTTCCTTCCTTCTTTTATCCCGATCTCCTTCGATTGGGCTAGACGCCATTCTTTTATTGACTTTTAATGGTGGAGCTATCTGCATGTCGCCTTTAGATTTTGCCCCAAGCGCCTTTTTAGCCTTCTGTTCATCTTCGGCCCTTAACCAGCTCCTCCGATAGTGCCCTATGCGATCTAGGAGCTCCTCTAGTTCAAGTTCTTTTCAGAACATCTCCCGCTTTTCGAAGTAGTCTTTCTTCTTCGTATCGCTGGGCCGCAATTGTACCTTGCAACCATCCTTGGGAGAGGTTTTCGCGTTCCGTTTCCGAGTGCAGTACTTCCGCCACATTTTCAACGTTGGCGGTGCAATCACGCGGTGTCTGGTCACTCTTTGCTTTTAGTGCCGTAATCTCCTCGTTTGGTTCTGGATTTTTCGTTGCAATGTCGGGATTTGTGACCCTTGCATCGGTCGCTTTAGTAACGATCTGACTGTCTGCTGTTCTCCGTTTTTCGTCTACCGTCACTGTCGTCGTGTTAGTCTTCGTTTTTTTCGTGGTTAGTACAGCTCTCGATGTACTGTTGACATCGTGGCTGCAACCGCTGGTTGCGTCGTCGTTGGTATTATTTTTTATTTCCTTTTTTGGGTTTTTTTGGTCTTTTGATTGCTCCAGTTTTGTTGGGTCCCCCCTCGGAGCCGCTATCTCCGTTCGTGTGTGTAGTCGCCTTTTTGGTCCCATGGTTATCTTTGCAGAGCAGGGAGGCCATGCGAGGGTTGGCACAAGCCCTTATGGGGACAAGTGCTCAGAGCCAGACCAGTGCTAATCGGGAGTCCGTCTCAACCGAACCTACACCACCAACCCAATGGTGCGAACTTCGAACATACTCCGAGGCCTGCCAAGGTTTTACCGGGACGGAGACGGTATGATAGTTGAATTGGAGCCGTTTACACTCGAGTTTCACCTCGGCGCTACTGTGCAAAGCAACTAGGTCCAAACCATCACATCCGCCAGCCCAAAGCGTCAATTCCAGTTCTTTGTCCAAAGCGTAGTCCAGATACAATCAGGGTCGTTACCTGTTATCCCAGGAGGGAACCTCACGGCACCCCCATATCCTCGGGTCCGTGGGGGCGGCACTCCCCAAAGAATGCTAGCCTCCAAGAATGTTCCTGTCGACCGGCTTTCTCCCTGCGGGAATTTCCTCGGGTAGGTGGGGGCGGAACTCCCCAAAGAATGCTAGCCTCCAAGAGTGGTCTTGTCGACTGGCATTCCCCCTGGGTTTTGTTTGAACCGTTGTTTTAATTGACGGAATCGAATAAATGCTACTCTCTATGTAAGGCTCGTCAACTGCTGTTGCAAGGGGTCCCGCAAGGTGACAACGAGCAACAAAGGGAAATCTGCTTCGAATCGCGACAGCGATCACAGAGGGCTCATGAAAAAGGTCGAGCGGGATAGGCGTTGCGTTAGCGGAGACGACATCGAATTGTGACAACATGATCGCTTCGCGGTTATCCCATTCCGTTGCGCTTGGTGGGAAGAATCTTTCCCTACCAAAATACATCAACCTCAAAGCCGAGCCAAGAATGGTCAAAAAGCTGAGAAAAATAAGAAATTTTCCTAACAGGGGCACTTGTGAAATAGTATTTTCGGAAGTACTGAAAGTTCTTAGCGCCGCCGCCGCTGTCGTGATCGTTTGCAGTCCTAGTTGAGTCATATTTTTCCGCAAATCGAAGGCAGTTTAGTGCGAACGTGAAGAGTTTTGATTCGAATTGTGCAATTTGTCGTTCGTCGGAATTGTAAGCAATTGCGGAACGACGACCCCAAATATATCAATTGCAAGAGCGCGGGTCCGACGCCGTTTTGTCGCAAAAGTGAGTACGTCTAGATTACGTTGAGTGTGCGTGGTGAAATCGCACGCAGTCGATTGGATGTGGGTGTGATACGTTTGCTCGCTACCGCCGACTACAGAATTCCGAGATTACGGCGACGGTTGGGTATTGCTGTGGCGGAGGAAATTCGCGCGTTAATCCCGATACGAGTGCAAAGTGCAGTGCAAAGATCTTTTCTCGCGATATTTCCGTTGTTCTGCGGCTTGTCTTGGCGGCGATCGTAAATAGCATACTTGAGTGTCATGAGTATCGTGATCGACTTGGTACTAGTGTAGCCTAGAAAGCGGTCAAATTGCGTCTCTTGCTCGTGCGTGGATGCGGAGTGTGATCAATAGCGATTATGATTGCGAACCCGTGATGACTAAATCGCCCCCATCTCACAATGGTAAAGTACCGGTAACCAATACTGGAACGAACGATTTCTCTCTCGGCTTAGACAGCTGTACAATTCAGATGGATGTGGTATTTTTAAAATAGGGCGGTGTTGTGAATGGCGTGGTGCTGGTCAGAGGAAGGTCAGAGCAGCGGGATATTTGAAGTTATTGCGAGCTAAATATTGTATAATCGTAATTAAGTAACTGTAAAGGCAAAAATAATTGCAATAAGCAACTAAATGAAGAAAACTGATTCGATGATAGCTGTTCGATCTTTGAGTCATAAACATGCAAGGAGAAATGAATTAATAAATTGTGAAAAAAAAACGTAAGCACATTATGCGAAACATCCGAATCGACATGTTATAAAGACAATTTATATAGACACGAGTGCTAATTAAACTAAACAAAAAAATAACGGAATATATATAACTGGTAGTAGAAGTGTGACTACATCGAAATATGTCGTGTATTTTTTCCTATCTAATTTTTCATTTCGAGTTTTTTTGAACTAGTTTTTCCTTTTGGAGCTAATATTTGAACAATCAATTATTAATATTGGCTGTTACCTTAGTGGAGTAATAACGTTCGCTAACTTTAATTTACAAGTGAACATGTGGGACTTTTTATTTATTGAGAAAAATGTCGCATTTCCTACTTATGACTGCAGGACATTGTTTATTCCGTAGTTGATCCGGAAGTTCGATTGTGAAATAGAGTTATACATGATAAACGTATATTGTGAGAAAGTTTTTACGGCGTTCTGTGTGATGCCTTGGCCGTTTAAAGTTTAACTTAAATTCCTTCACTATTTTCGATGAACACAAAAAGAATCATATTTAAGTGTTTAGCTCTACCATCGAAACGAAGAAAATATGAAGCAAAACAAATTTTGCTTCCCGATTTCATTCTTGCACTAACTATAATTGCAACAAGTCTTCATCTATACCTCCATTCTTTGAAAGCGAAAGGCAGACGTGAAAATAAAGACAAAAATATAAACTAGGCGGTTAAGAAATTAACCAGCTTTTTTTGCTTTATTCTTTCCACATTAATAGTATATATATTTAAATGAGAATAGTTATATGGTAAGGATAAAAACTGGAGAGCAAAAAAATTTAATTTTTAATTGTAATAAAATAAATTAAAGATACGGAAATAATAATGTTGAGATAAAGTTAAAATTAAACTCGGTCTTTCCTTTCACTCGATCCCGACCGGGTATGGGACCCGCAACGATGGCCGGCCCCTCCACTAAATTGAGCTAGCTATTGGGCGTGCCCTCCTTTTCTTTTTGTGTTATAGAGGCTCTTGCCGGGTAGAGTGGCCTTCCACTCGCGTGCCCTTTTATGGTAGTGTTATGTGATTCCATCATATAATACTATAACATAAATTGGCCACGTTTATATTTCTCATTTGATGGCAAAGTTCATGCAAATTATGTTTGTATGAACAGGAGAAAAAGGCCGACAACTTTATTCCGACCAAATCAGTTAAGATAACGGTCCCAGGCAACACCTTCCTGGATTTTCTAAAAATCGCATACTTTAATGCCAAAGTTGAATACTTTAAATTTCGACCCAGACAATGCAGAAACTGTGGCTGGTTAGGACATGTCACTCCCATTTGCAAGGACAAGACGCCGAGATGCCTTAAATGTAGCTCAACTGAATGCAAGGGATCTTGCAATGACATAAAATGTCTACTATGCAATAGTAAAGAACATAAAGCTACTGACCAATCATGCCCCAAATGGGTGAAGTATAAACATGAGGTAGGAGTTAGTTCCATTCTAAACGCATCCAACAGAGAAGCTCGGGCGATCATAAACAAAAATAGAAATGAAGGGCTTGACTCGAAGGTATAGCTCAAATGGATTTTCCTCAACTGAAAAAAGACAAGTTCATTAATAAAAGGAACCTGGTCGGTGATGTCCGGAAAGTTCTAATGAAACATTCATATGCTCAAGAGGTGGCCTCGCGGGACAAAACTAACAAGAAAATCAACCAAGCTAAACAAATCGTGTTCCCTACTGTGGAAAACTATGAACTACCCAGCAAGCCTATAACTAACAACCCGATCAAGGCATCAGAGATCGAAAAAATAGTCCACGAACTACAAAAAACCTCACGATATTAGCGATTTAGGATTTCCAAGAAATATATATGAATTTACTAGTGAAACTATCCGAATACCTTATTAAGACAAAACAACAAAGACAAGAAAAGGCTGCGAAAAGTTATGAACTACCTTTATAAAAAAATTTTGTTGATTTTAACGATACACATCCGATTTGATAGCATAAAAGGTGAAATTCATAAATCCTACTATTGTATACAGTTCTGTGATTTTTGACTTTCGAGACGTTTGCCGCTGTTGGTAAATTCATTTTTCGGTCCACTGGTGTCCAATCGCGAAGTGAGAGGGACACCATTTGTTTGTGATCTTACACCTACCCTCTCTACCCCGTTGTCGATATTGCAATTCTTGGTATGGAAAAATCTCATCAAGGCTTTTAAACATACTTGATACCCTACTATACTATCTTTGGCAAAAAACTTTTTAAGGGGTCACAATATTTAGGAGACTGCCCTTAAAATCCTTTGACAATTTTTTAACTTTCATTAACCAACAATTTCTGAGCTTTCACAAGATTTGATGCTCTTAGCTTCTCTAGTTCCTGAAAAAACTTGCTGTGACGCACTGACGGACAGACAGGCAGGTACTTACTGATTGTAATTGGGTACTTGACACTTTTTTACAAAAGCATAAAAAGAAAATTTTCTATGTGGCTTAGTTGGAGTATGAATTTACTTCGAATCTTAGTCCAAAGTAAGCTGAGAATTTAACGTTTTTACTTACAACTGAAGATGATGTAAAGATGAACTCTTCGGGATTGGTTGTTTTCACGCGAATATATTTCTGCAACAAATTCATATTATCACGCCGCCATAGACATAAGTGTGAGTTTTCCTTGTAGTTTTCATCCAAATCTTTCCTATACATGAACAGCTCAAATGGTTCACTCTTTCCAGGAAAGTTTCGATTGTCAGCTGTGAGCTGATCCAGCAGGAACTTTTGTTCGGCAGCAGACGACTGTCTTGGAGCGAAGAAGTCCTTCTCGCCAGACAAGTTGAATGCTTGATGTTGCCTCAAAAAACTTTCCTTCAGTGTTTTCTGCGAATTTAAACTAAGTTTGCGTTTCTTTCTGCGTGTCTTGGTTGGCTTGGCTGGACGTCTTTTGGCACTTTGCGATGGTCGCCAATCTTCTTCCGAGTCATCGGACTCGGTTGGATCCTCTTCCGAATCGATAAAAGTTGTTGTCACTAATTCTGTGCGGCTTCGCATGTTGTGTATTTGATTTTAAAATTGAAAACGCGTTGAATACAAGGAGATGTAATCCTATTTCACATTTCGCGTCACTTTGCACAATCGTACACAGGATATGACAAATCGCATCAAAGGACTCAGACGAGTCCTTTTGTATGAGCAAGTACGTATTGGAATTTAACATCTGTCACAATTGACACTGACATGAGTGTAATGTCAGAATAGGGCGAATCAGTAAAACAAAGAAAGGAATTAATTGGAATAGTGGGAATTTAGAAGCAAGGCTTGAATTTGAAAACAATTTCATATATCGTTTACAAAAAGTAAAAGTATAATGTAAGGAATAATTAATTCGTAAAACTTTCTGCAAGAACCGTGAGAGCAAATCACTCTCGCTTTTAACTTTGCCTTTAGAAACTACTTTTTAAACTCCGAGCTTTTCAACGATTCAAATTACATAAAATCTTTGAATCTCTAAGCAATTAGCACAACTTGAGCAAACTATTGTTTTTGCGCCTCTATTATTATTATCACTTTTCTGTACTTTGTCAATTAAAGCAATAAATCGAACATATCGTTGAAAATACCGCAGCTATAGTTGGTGGAAGTATGCGAATGGTGTATGTATATGCTAAATAGGGTTGAGAATGTAGAAAATGTAATTGCGTGTCTGACATGCAGAGGGTGATTTTTTAGTTTTTACGTCTGGCGATTATGACAGGTAGAGATATTCTTAACTCGCATAGCAAAAGAAAAGACATGATGAAAGAAGACCGTTTTAATGACCAAATAGTTTCATACGAAACGTAGGAAAACAACGAAAACCCGAAAGCGGAAATCATCACATCACTCAAAATGTTAAAAATCTTCAATTTCGTTACACATTTGTACTTGTACTTGTTGCGAGGAATATTGGGCATTTTGTTGTTATCCGAGTCTACTTTAACTTACATCCGTTTCCTTTTCCTTTCAATTCGAAGAAAAGAACCACATTAAACCGTTTACCAAAAACACGCGCTCCTGAATATTCACCGACGCGGTGCCCAATATAAACTACTCGAATTCAAAACCGAAACAATCTTGTCTAAAAAAACGCAAAATCAAATTACGGCACCGGTTTTTAGCCTGCCTATACCCTTGCCGAAAAACATAATCTACCTGGTAGAGTTATTTATAAACGATAAACTGCATTCAACAGCAACAAATTCTTTTTTTTCGATTTCTACGCTAGTCTGTGTGCAATAGTCTTCACCGGGTGCAAAACATTATAAAGTTTACAGTGAACAATGCGTTCCAGGATTTTTCAAAAGCACGATAGGAGTGAAATGGGTCTGTAATTAGAGGCCTGGGAGTGGTCACCCGCTTTATGGATGGGGAGGATATTTGCACATTTCCAAACGTCTGGAAAAGTACCCTTTTCGAGACTTGAATTAAAGATATGGGCGAGGGGAATACATAAGGATGAAGAGAGGGATTTGATAAAAATGTTAGGGATTCCATCAGGGCCGACTGCGTTGCTAGAATTCAGGGACTGAATTACCTCAGCGACCTCTAAGGGGTTAGTGTATAAATCAACAATTAAGTCTGGAGTGGATTGAGGGTTTTCATCAGAAGTAGAGGTCGGGGAGCTATAGACGGCGGAGAAATAGTCAGTAAACATGTCGCATATGGCCTGGTCATTGTAGACTAAGTGGTTCTGGTATGACAATGCATTGATATGCCGACGCGAGTCTTTTAAAGAGTTGACATAAGAACAGAAGGATTTAGGGTTATTAGCAAATGATGCTTAAATTGTTCTCAAATAAGATAACTTTGTGGATTTACACACTTTTTTTGCATTAGTACGTAGGTGGCGAAATTCGGAGAGGTCCAGTTCTGATCTCGAACGTAAGTAGCGTTTCCTGGCTGAGTCCTTCAAGGACAAAGCAAATTCAACTTTTCTCGTGAACCACAAAGGAAGATTTTTGCGTGGTCGTGTGGTCGTTGTATGCAGTGGGATAATGCTGTTAAGCACTGCATAGAATTGCTGTGATGCGAGGTTGGGGTTGTCTAGATTGAGGGTGGCTTGCAATTAATGACGTCAAAATCACAGCTAAGCCTTCGTAGTTAGCCTTGAAGAAGTTAAATCGACTTGGTTTCTCTTTAGGCTTGCCACGTATTGGATCCAATGATAATCGGATCTCTAAAGGAGGATGGTGAGGGTCCGGCTTAACATAAGGAGAAGCAGCTGGGAAAACAGGATCTGCAGCAGGGTTGTTAGAGAAAATTAGATCAAGAATGCGTTTGGAAGCATTCATTACATAGTTTAATTGTTTTAGGCTACAGAGGGATAAAAACGAGGATAAGGCTATAGAAGGGTCATCAGAAGAAGCAATGGATTTAGCTTCTGCATCCCAGTTAACGAGAGGCATATTGAAGTCCCCACTGATTAAAAACTGCGAGGAGGAGCTGGCATTAATTATAAAGCTCGATAGTTCACTAAAAAGGATTTCATACGATCTTAAGTGAGTTCTACAGGGAATGTAAATACAGAAGACAAATAGTGAACAGTTGTGAAGAGAAATTTGAACTGCTACGCCTTCGATTGGTGGTGACGGAGCAAAAGTACTGACGAGTCTACAATGCAACTGGTTGTTTACAGCTATTAGCACACCTCCACCACCCCGTTTACCGGAAGTAGATCGATCCCGGTCATATCTAAAAATTACGTGTTGAGGAAAGATTTCTTTGTCCACGATCTCGTCATTAAGCCAGGTTTCGGTTAAGCCTATGATGTCATCATCAGCCAGAAGGGATGCAAGGTTGATTGTGTCCAGCTTTGTTCTTGTACCTCTGACATTTTGATAATAAAAATTAACGTAATTACTAAAAGTATGGTTATTAAGGTTCTCGCTTGAGGTCTGCTGGACGACCGAAAATTTTTCCGCGACTAGCGTTCGAAACGTTTCACAAGAATTCCCGGAGGCCAAAAGTCAGAGCTAAGCAAAATCTGCATATCAGATGAAACCGTAATTTTAAATGAAGCCACGAACCGATTTGTTTGGCTATTTTGCGTTAACTTTTTGCAATGCAAATACTGCGGAGAGCAACCTAGTTGTGTCACAATATACTCTGTAATTTCAGATACGGGAGTATCAAAAGCAAGACGCGATATAAGTTTTTGAAGCGGAGGTGACACCACTCTTGACGAGAGACCAGAACGTAAGATTGGTGTAGAGTTCGATGAGCAAGGAAACGTTTGTTCTGCATTTGCTAGCGGAATATTGGGAGCCTGTAGAAGGTTCTCCTTTGAATTGTAATTGGCGCTAAGCAAATGGTGTTGAATTGATGTTTGGTCCATTCCGCTTTGAACAAGACGATTATTGACTGGCATGGATTGATTATTTCCATTTTT
>OZ017740.1:250659295-250800295 GCA_963969285.1 Odontomyia ornata | reverse complement strand
GACTGGCGGGTTCGATTTACTTCTCGTTGTACGTGTTGTCGGAGAAGATTGGACACGTACGGCAATTGGAGAGTTACAAAAGTCTCTAGTCTCGGCGAAATCCACATTAACATACGAACCCGATAATGGTAATGGGTTTGAAAGGCTGCAATTTAGAGGCAAAAGTGGCTGTTCCACATCATCAACCGCTAAAAGTTTCGCTATTTCCTCTTCTGCATTTGCCAGCATGTCTTTCATTTTTGTAACGGAGGATGAAAGCGTGTCGACAGTTGCTTTCGCTTTTTGAAGTCGGGTAACGTAGGCAGCAATATTATATTTGCGACAGTTATCGCAATACCAGTAGACTTCGGTATTCTTCTTCATAATAACGTCCGCGGTGGAACCTGACAATTCCACGCATTTGGCATGAAATGGCATGCCACAGAAGCCGTAACAAGTGACCAACGTGGTTTTGTTATTTTTATCAACACAGTTACGGGCTGCGCAAGTCGACATTTTGTAAATCGTTAAATGTTCACGTATGGAGATGTATAATAAATATTTGCATAAAAGTTTCACTCACTTCAGATATTACAAGTACAAATCATTGTGTTTCTATACATAGTGGTGTCATCGTAGCGAACATTTTAACTCCACATTGGGGGAACCCATGTTTCTGGTGGCGCGCGTATCGCTGGTAAATGTCTGAGGTAGAATATCTTTAGTGAAAATCCAATCCAAGTACAGAAACTTTTAAAGCTGCTTTGAAAGTGGTTATGAGTTTTGAGATATATGATGTACATATATCAACATATTGGCAAATCCCAGCGAATAAATTATGTAGGATGGATGTATGTTCGCTATGCGTTTTGTGTGAAGATTCACCACCGCCATGTAGGGCTAAAGCTAGTCGTAAGATTATTTCATTCTTCGCGATTATAGAAGATTGTAAATAAATGCACATGTTTTCGATTTTGTGTGTCCATTCATAAATTTGGGGTGTGTTCATTTTATGAATGGAAGTGCACAATTTTATTGTGTGAAATATAAGAATTAATACTTTTAAAGAATTTGAAAGATTATAAATCCATTATATACGAATCGATTTTCTTTATCGCTAAGTGTTCTTTTTATGTGTTTTTCTAAACAATAATAAATATGAAACTGGATTGTTGAGTGTAATCATATTTGTAAACGTTGAATATCTAACTAAGCAAGTATACATATTTGAGTTAGAAATAGTGATGTTAATAAAATTACAACCATAGGTTTTATTCTTGTCGATTTTAAAGTTATCATTGAATAAATTGCAATGAAAAGACTTTTTGACTCTGACAAACACTTGGAAATAAAAAATAAACACTCAAGTACGATCAGTGAGAAATTCATTTAAATATTTTTCCTAAATTATTGTTACATCAATGTATGTCTTTGCTTTATATGGTATGTCAAGGGATATCAGCTGAATGCTGATTCATGGTTCCAAGGACTGAAATATAATTGCTTTTATTTTAATGTATAATAATGGTACGTCGATTTTTGCACGAAAAATGTATCACTTGGTATCAAAAAATTTTGTTGCAGCATGAACCAATTAAACTTTTTAAAGTGTTTTGTCTTATTTAACTTTCAAAATAAAAATCATGTTTTCTTTTCGTGACTTTATTTGATTAATTTTTAGCATCTACGGGTTTCGCTGGTACCACCTGTCTCGTGAATATAATAAACTAATTTACTTAAGAACAAATCATAGTCGTCAAATACGTACACACTGAAAGTTAATTAGAAATGAATTTTTAGTTTCATAAAAGTTATAAAATTAATTCTGAGAAGAGTGATTTTCGCTTAGTCTTCTTCTTTTTAGCCCAACAGCCCCTCTCGGGCCTTCGCTTCCTGCAAATAGCGCCTCCAACTGTCTCAGTCCCTCGACGGCGTCTTCCAATTCCGAAATTTGAGCAGCGATGAACTGTCTTGTTTCCTCCGTTTCCCCACTGGCCTCCGGCCTTCAGTTCTCCCAATGAATACCTTTTAGGGTATCCGTTGTTCGTCCATACGACTCATGTGGCCAGTCCATTGCAGCTTCCGTAGTCTTACAATCTTTGAGACCTCCGGTTTGTCAAAAATTTCATACAGCTCATGGTTGTATCGAATTCACCATTGGTCCCCGTCAAGCTTCATTCCAATTATTCGCCTCAAGACCCGTCGCTCGAAGGCGTTCAATATATTTGTGGATGCTTGGGTTAGGGTCCATGTTTCACACCCATAGCATAACACAGGTCTCATCACAGATTTGTATACTTGGAGCTTTGTTCTCCTGTGTATGCAGCTGGTCTTCAAGATCGTCAATACTGAATAAATTATTTGATTTGCGAGCTGTATTCTTCGACGTATTTCGTCTCTTTAATTACCCGTTAAGTCTTACTTGTGTTTATTTTCAAGCAATGGTAAATATAATTATTCGTCGAGCATAACTATATTTTGCAATCAGTAAATTGCAAAAAATTAATGATAAAGTCAAATCGATAATAATTGTTACTATGCATTAATTTCAAGCTTGTAATTTCGATGTCAGGAAGGTTTCGAAAATTGTTCTTTCGATGATCTTGTTTTGTAGGGGGCTCATAAAAATTATTTTTTCAACAAAATTGAGAATATCAGTTTGCTCATCCGTGTGCCCGTTTTTGCATTACAGCAAGTTTCTCGAGCAACCACAAACGATATAATCGACCTTTCGGACTCGTTTATAAGCAATAAGCCAATGAACGTTTTTAATAAAAAAAACAACCTCAGAGGCATTTCGGGAGGCCTGAGTATATGAAATACTTTAAAGGGCTCTACGTAAAAAAAAGCACGTTTTCCCATACCACTAGGAATAAAGTGCAAGACGTTTTTTTAATGTGGTATCCCCTGTATGCTTTATCCATTTCACAGAACATGCGCTTAAAACTTGTGAGAATCATGGCAAAGTGCAAGACGTGTTTTTAATGTGGTATCCTCTGTAGGCCTTATCCATTTCACAGAACATGCGTTTAAAACTTGTGAGAATCGTAGTCCCTCCGATGGGCTGATCACAATAAGAAGTTTTGGGTTTAATAAGGCAACTAACATGATCTTCACGAAGGTTTTAACTGTGTCAAAGGAAATAGATGCAGATAAAATTACCTTCTAATACAAGCACAAACTATGAAAGCATGGATAAGGTATTGCGCGATGAGAAAAAGGAAGAGGTATATGTAGTATGTAGCTAATAATTTCTGGAGCTGAAACTCAACTATCACGCGAAGCACGCTGGGGTGCATGGTTGCGTGACAAAAGCTATAAGCATGATGCAACTCAAAAAATTAGTCCCAATGCCAAAAATCTGCGCTCGATAAATGAAAAAATAGTAGACATCAGTAGAAATTAGGTGGCAAACTGATTAAATCATAGAAAACAAAGCTTCAGGTTTAAACTAGAGCTTTGGAATGCTTTGGCTTTGAAACATCACCGATTACTTAACTATCATTTAAATCTTGATCTGAGGTGGTTAGTAGCAGTGCATATGGAATAGGTGGATAACATACAACCATAAGTGATGTGGAATATTTAACAGACATTACTGTTGCAATATGAAAAGACTACTAGAATAAATATTCGGCCGTACAACTAGTACAGATGTGCAACTAGCACATCCCTCTTGATCGTCATTACGTTTGGAATATCCCGATTCAACAGCGGCTGAAATCGTTGCAAATACGGAATTGCTAAGGGCTTGCATTTCTAGTTTTACTGGCATTTTATCGAAGTTACATGGTTTTATATGCATGTCCGTGAGTTTACAAATAGTGGTGATAACATTATTATCCAATTCACGTACCTTTCGAATAATTCTCCATGAAAAGATTTTACTATATTAATTGATGTCATTTTTCAGATGGATATTCCTTAAATTTTTAAGATATTGAAACATGTCAAAACAGTTGTATGTTCCTCTACCTTCTCTCGCAAAGTATGAATTTCAGTTGAGGACCTAGGTAAGTATAAGAATCGTCGATTTACTGCGGTTTGATCACAAACCGTTCCTAATACATCGAAGCCGACACTGAGAATATAATTTATGGTTGTTATTATAATAAAAACCAGTAAATTTCCATTTTGGGAGCCAACAATGTACCCAATTCCTTGCTTCAAAATTAGAAGCAGAGTGTTTTATGCTACGTTGTTAAGCCGCCCAAATCACAAAAATCATCAATAATGTCTTCTGCGCAATTATATTCCAGTTCCGTTCTTATTGATATCTCGTCAAAAAGTAAAACATACTGCCCATCTAAACTAGACATTCCTTTGATTTTTTCTCAAGCAGGTCTTTTATAGAATCAACAAAACCAGTTTTTAAGCGAAGATTTGAATACCAGTGCAGAATAGTCCTGACTGAAGGAACACTGAATTTCATGTTTAGAAATTCCCTGTAAAGGGAAGGGGGCCTATAGTAGTATTTCAAGTAAAAAATTTGCGCATTAATCCATAGGGGCATTACGCTTGTGGGAAAGCTGGGAACGTATTAAAAGCTGAGCCTCTTGGCTTATATCCTTCAACAAATTTCTTGCTTGTTTTTCAACATCCGATTTATTTTTCCTTATTCGGTAATACTTTAGAGAAACAAAACATGCTTTTGGAATTGATTGTTTTTCCTCAGTGCTTTTTGTTAGGCGGCGGTCTGGGGATGGAAACTGAGATGGGTGTACGTTTAGTATGCTAGGTCTTGAATGAAGGTTAACATTCCGAAGATGGCTTTCATCCTTCGGATCTTTTCGCACTTCAAGTGGAGGAAACAACTGAGATGACAGGTTATTTAAATTTAAATCGGCTAAAGTTGGATGAATGAAGCTTTGTTTGGGCTTTTCTCTAAAATGAATGGGATGAGGTTTCTCAAAATATTGTTCTTTGCAATTTCCAACTCAAAACTACACTAAGGATCCATAACATACTCACTATTTGAACAAACGAATGACAGGTGTTAGCAATGCATTTTACTTCAATACCCTTCTATGGCCATATTTTCTAATGCAGAGCTTTAAAAATGATCCTCACCCAGAAATTGGGATTTTTTTCAAAAAGTTTGAGCGCGAAATGCCTATACGCTTTAATTAGACATTGGTTCTCTTGTCCTGAGATATCCCAAAATAACTCAAGGAAAAACCAAACGTATGGCCGTGAAGGTGATTCTATATATGAATTTCTATATAAAAAATCTACATAAAAATTTCAAAATAAAATACAATTAAAATTTGATAATTAAGCCTTTCCTTTAATGAATTCACAGTTAAACACTTTCTCACTTCAAATTTAAAGATGTAATGACCCATTTCAGTACATTGCATTTATTCAAAACTTTCTAACGGTGAAGCCTATGAAACATTAGACACCATGAATTTTCCCCACATTTAGACGCTTTTCATTTAGGCATCTTGATTGTGGAAAGCGATTTCGAAGGTAGCCAAAATCGTTAGGGTGCTTTATTTTTCTGATTGTGGGTTGTTAAAAATTTGCCATAAATAAGTCTTTCATAGTGCGCGATCGGTTCAACCAGGGGGTGTGGGTTCGATACCCGGTCTGTGTACCAATTTTAGCTTTGTTTTTCCCTTTTATTAGTTGATTGTTTACTTATTTAGAATACATTTTTATGCTTTTGTGTCACAATGGTAGAATTTTCTAAAATGCATCGCAGGATGACATCCATTATAATCAACAATTTTTGTGCTTGTAACTAGGTTCTCAAAGAAGATTTGATTGTGGAATATATTCCAAAATATCTCGTGGAAACTTAGAATAATGGTTATTCGTAGAATTTAGAGTTGGATAGCTCTACTCACTAGATAATGTGTACCCATGATGTCTCGGTCATTTTATTGAATATCGATTATCGGTTGTTTTTAAAAGAATTCTTCGCAGGTCATCAATGGCAAAAACATATCACACTGTACTACGAATGTGAAAAAGTTTTTAAAAAATCTGTGGTTTCAAAAAATGCAGTAAAACGTCCAAAGTTTCACGGGGTCTCGCCACATCCATTTGCACATATCCCGACGATATAAATTCGCAATTCTGGCCTTTATATGGAATAAGTCATATGGAGTACTACTCTCAATTGTTATCATTTTTACTCTTAAGCGTGTTTCCGAGCCAGTTTTGAATTCTTCTTAGAGTTTTCATTTCACAGTCTTTAGCGCTTCTATTGCTTTGTATATTTTGCGCATTTATTATGTGCACAAAGGCTTATCTAATAACTGAAGAATGTTTCGAATTTCAGAAACTGCTCTAAAACCTGTTTGTAAGATAATTAGGCCATCTTAACTGCTTCTGAACATCTCATTCACATCAAATCCATTTTAAAACAATGCTAATTTGAATTCCTTTATTCTATTTCATTCTTTATTTTAGTGACTTGTCGAAATTATTATCAAATATCATTATTATTTTATACAAAAAAGATGATATTATCATTCTTTTCAACTTTGTTACTAGTAGTTGGCTACTAACTATATTTTCTTTCAATTAGATTCTATTTGATGAGCTATTCCCCTTTAGAAGTGCATCGTACATTTTCTTTGATTCCAACAAAGATAAAAGCAGGATGACTTCGCTAGGTATATCCTGTTCGTGCTTCCTAATCCACTCATTTATTCCAAACATCACAATCATCATTACTCAAAATAAAGAAACTGACACAAAGTCAGGTATATCTTTTTTATTAAATGTGTGTTTACATTTCGAAATTAATTCGCAAAAGCTTACTATCTATGTAAGGTATGGAGTTCTTCAAATCAAAATCATAAGAGGAATTATTAAGCATTCGTAATCATAACCTGAAAATCACATATCTAAATTGAATTACACTCAATGCAAAATTCATTTACTCACGTATCGTAAAACTTCTATTAACAGCTGCAAAATTTATATTACAAGTTATATCTTCCTACGAATACTCACAAAATATCTTTAAATTTACTTCTCACTTGCCATGTCGCCTCTAACAATGATAATTTTCTCAGCTTCTCATAAGATAATGATAACCAGGCAACTTTGCATCGACGCTACCTTCGAGTTCAATCCCGATATTGTGAACTTTTCGCATTTGAAAGTCACTTGATCACACCTTTTCTCCAATAACTCAACAAAAATACAAGTATCGCATATTTCCTAGATGTTTCAAATAAGGAATTGCTATAATGAAGCGATACAAAGCAAACTCTTTTCACTAATTGATACATTAGATTACGGGTCTCCCTCTTAGTATTAAAAGATGTGCTTTGCATTACTGGAAAATAACTATAGAATACAATGTAAAAATTGTACATGAAAAACTATATAATTTATTTCTTTTACATCATGCAACTGTTGGCATGTTTAAAAAGATATTAAAATTTACTTTCAAATATTTTGATTTAAATTATAATATGAATTAATTACTTCATTCATAATGGGTTAGTTATTTCCAACTGACAAGCAAATTGTCCTTATTTGGAAATTATAAGTGATTTCCTTTTTTCAAAGCAACTCCATTCATTCATTCAACATTCCTATCGCAAATATTATATTCCCCAAAAGAGCCCACGAACATCATTTGCAACGTTGCAATTAACTACGATAAAATTCATTTCCTTCCATAGCAGATTTGATCATTAGCCAACGATGCATTGAAGCTCGCCAAAGCGACATGCATCCATCTAAGACACATCGGCGGAAAGAAACTTTTGCTCGAAATGCTAAAATCGACATCGCAGCGCCATCTATCCTGCCAATTGGCGTTCACCGTGACACCACTATGTATAGAAACACAATGCTAAAACCCAATTCTAAGCAAGTACACCATAGTTCACAATTTAGGTTTGTGTTTAGGATTAATTAGGTGTTTATAAAACGATATGGGTATTAACATATTATGGGGATTGTTAATAAGCTATGCGCGATCCCCATGAGAAGGAAAGAGAATATTACTTTTACTAGAACACAAATATAACTTTATTACTAAAACTAATGAACAGAGTTACAAGTATAGAAATGAACTACATGTTGGCGCGCGCGATGTTGACTCGTCGGAGGTTGCGAACGAAGTGAGTGTCTCGTTGACATGAGTTGTGAAATTCACTAATTCACTAACTGCTTGATGCGCTCCTTGCGGTGAGCATGTGGACGCCACAATATCTCAAAAGCATTGTGTTTCTATACATAGTGGTGTCACGGTGAACGCCAATTGGCAGGATAGATGGCGCTGCGATGTCGATTTTAGCATTTCGAGCAAAAGTTTCTTTCCGCCGATGTGTCTTAGATGGATGCATGTCGCTTTGGCGAGCTTCAATGCATCGTTGGCTAATGATCAAATCTGCTATGGAAGGAAATGAATTTTATCGTGGTTAATTGCAACGTAGCAAATGATGTTCGTGGGCTCTTTTGAGGAATATACATATTTGCGATAGGAATGTTGAATGAATGAATGGAGTTGCTTTAAAAAAGTAAATCACTTATGATTTCCAAATAAGGACAATTTGCTTGTCAGTTGGAAATAACTAACCCGTTACGAAAGAAGTAATTAATTCATATTATAATTTAAATCAAAATATTTGAAAGTCAATTGTAATATCTTTTTAAACATGCCAACAAATGCATGATGTTAAAGAAATAAATTATATAATTTTTCATGTACAATTTTTAAATTGTATTCTATAGTTATTTTCCAGTAATGCAAAGCACATCTTTTAATACTAAGAGGGAGACCCGTAATCTCATGTATCCATTAGTGAAAAGAGTTTGCTTTGTATCGCTTCATTATAGCAATTTCTTATTTGAAACATCTAGGAAATATGCGATACTTGTATTTTTGTTGAGATATTGGAGAAAAGGTGTGATCAAGTGACTTTCAAAGGCGAAAAGTTCACAATTTCGGGATTGAACTCGAAGGTAGTGTCGATGCAAAGTTGCCTGGTTATCATTATCTTATGAGAAGCTGAGAAAATTATCATTGTTAGAGGCGACATGGCAAGTGAGAAGTAAATTTAAAGATATTTTGTGAGTATTGTAGGAAGATATAACTTGTAATATAAATTTTGCAGCTGTTAATAGAAGTTTTACGATACGCGAGTAAATGAATTTTGCATTGAGTGTAATTCAATTTAGATATGTGATTTTCAGGTTATGATTACGAATGCTTAATAATTCCTCTTATGATTTTGATTTGAAGAATTCCATACCTTACATAGATAGTAAGCTTTTGCGAATTAATTTCGAAATGTAAACACACATTTAATAAAATAGATATACCTGACTTTGTGTCAGTTTCTTTATTTTGAGTAATGATGATTGTGATGTTTGGAATAAATGAGTGGATTAGGAAGCACTAACAGGATATACCTAGTGAAGTCATCCTGCTTTTATCTTTGTTGGAATCAAAGTTAAATAAGACAAAACACTTTAAAAAGTTTAATTGGTTAATGCTGCAACAAAATTTTTTGATACCAAGTGATACATTTTTCGTGCAAAAATCGACGTACTATTATTATACATTAAAATAAAAGCAATTATATTTCAGTCCTTGCAACCATGAATCAGCATTCAGCTGATATCCCTTGACATACCATATAAAGCAAAGACATACATTGATGCAACAATAATTTAGGAAAAATATTTAAATGAATTTCTCACTGATCGTACTTGAGTGTTTATTTTTTATTTCCAAGTGTTTGTCAGAGTCAAAAAGTCTTTTCATTGCAATTTATTCAATGATAACTTTAAAATCGACAAGAATAAAACCTATGGTTGTAATTTTATTAACATCACTATTTCTAACTCTAATATGTATACTTGCTTAGTTAGATATTCAACGTTTCCAAATATGATTACACTCAACAGTCTAGTTTCATATTTATTATTGTTTAGAAAAACACATAATAAGAACACTTAGCGATAAAGAAAATCGATTCGTATATAATGGATTTATAATCTTTTAAATTCTTTAAAAGTATTAATTCTTATATTTCACACAATAAAATTGTGCACTTCCATTCATAAAATGAACACACCCCAAATTTATGAATGGACACACAAAATCGAAAACATGTGCATTTATTTACAATCTTCTATAAACGCGAAGAATGAAATAATCTTACGACTAGCTTTAGCCCTACATGGCGGTGGTGAATCTTCACACAAAACGCATAGCGAACATACATCCATCCTACATAATTTATTCGCTGGGATTTGCCAATATGTTGATATATGTACATCATATATCTCAAAACTCATAACCACTTTCAAAGCAGCTTTAAAAGTTTCTGTACTTGGATTGGATTTTCACTAAAGATATTCTACCTCAGACATTTACCAGCGATACGTGCGCCACCAGAAACATGGGTTCCCCCAATGTGGAGTTAAAATGTTCGCTACGATGACACCACTATGTATAGAAACACAATGTCAAAAGATAGAACAGGCATCAACCGTTAAGCACAAATGAGATCCACTACACAGCAAAGTGTGGCGTCCACATGCTCACCGCAAGGAGCGCATCAAGTAGTTAATGGATGCCATGAATTTCTCAACTCATGTCAACGAAAGGCTCACTTCGTTCGCAACCTCCGACGAGTCGACATCGCGCGCGCCAACATATAGTCCTTCACTACATTCAATTCTATACTTATAATTCTGTTAATTGGTTTTAGTAATAAAGTTATATTTGTGTTTTAGTAAAGTAATATTCTGTCTTTCTCATGGGGATCGCGCATAGCTTATTAATAATCCCCATATTGGTGACCCCGTTTTTGTTACACGAGTCATGTGCTCGCCATCTTTTTACTATCGCCGCAGGTCGTAGCTTCACGAGTCAGCGCAAGCACGCCACATGCAATCCCGACATGCCCGATCACGCACCCATCATACGCATGCGCGAACAGACGCCGCCAACACGCCGAACAGTGTCGCATGCCCAAACCCGCACAGTGTCGCATGCCCGACCCCGCACAGTGTCACATGCCCAAACCTGCACAGTGTCGCATGCCCGACCCCGCACAGTGTTGCATGCCCGACCTCGCACAGTGTCGCATGCCCGAACCCGCACAGTGTTGCATGCCCGACTTCGCACCAGGCCGCATGCCCGACCTCGCACTACGTCGTATGCCCAACCTCGCACTGCAGCCCCACAGCAACATTCACGACATTGAAACGGCATCTTCTGAACACATGCTACGCATCCCGCCATTGCACCAGGCTCATTTACGTCATTTTTCAACGCCATTTTTCGATCGTGACATTCTGATCAAAATGTCACTTGGGAGGGAGTACTGTGGCATCCACATGCTCACCGCAAGGAGCACATCAAGCAGTTAGTGGATGCCATGAATTTCTCAACTCATGTCAACGAGACGCTCACTTCGTTCGCAACCTCCGACGAGTCAACATCGCGCGCGCCAACATGCAGTCCTTCACTACATTCAATTCTATACTTATAATTCTGTTCCTTGGTTTTAGTAATAAAGTTATATTTGTGTTTTAGTAAAGTAATATTCTTTCTTTCTCATGGGGATCGCGCATAGCTTATTAACAATCCCCATAAAAGTATTCGATCAAATGGGGCGATTCACTCACAGATGGCACTGAATAGTTGACAAGACTGTAAGAAATAGTAAATATTGTCTTTGTCTTGTAGAAAAAATACTATTAGACGAAGAAAGCACTGACGCGTAATTTGAGAAGCACACCACCGGAATGCACCGAAAACTTGGCTTCGAACCTTATACGTTTGTCTTAAAATAAACGCGAAAGATACGAGAAATATCTAAATAAAGGCACACCGATAATGAAACACGTCTGTTGTAGCGGATTGTACGATATATTTACGATTGTAAGAATGCGGAAGCTGCAATGGGTCCTTATGCAGGGGAAAAGAACCCGCCCCACGACACCGCAACGCTAGCCTGCCAGCGCATTCACGCGTCCCCAGACAAGGCCAATCTCAGCGGATCCCAACATCCTCTTCCGCTGAGGCAGCAGGCCATCGCTGCAGTCCTTTACAGACATTTTAACTATACTAATTTATTACAAAATGGCGCCCAACGTGGGGCCCGAAAAGCCCCACAAAAGCACTTTGTATGATTATTTATCTCAAATGAAAAATACATGACCACGTCTACGTTTGGATCTTGGTCCAGTTGGGAGGGTGCGAGGGGGCACCGCTACCATCTGGATGCCCCACTTTAATTTGTGGGCCATAAGAATCGTCGGTAACAACGAAGTCTTCTTAAGTCCTTCTGTCTTCTTCAGGTCCAGTTCGTCCTTTGAATCAGCAATTTTCTTTGACCCTTAGTTGGTTACCTCATTATCAACTTTGGTCGACATTTCGTTGACTCCGAAATTCTTTTGCAGTGGGCCCTTCTGCTGGGGAAAAGAACCCGCTCCACAACACCGCAACGCTAGCCTGCCAGCGCATTCACGCTTCCGAGACAAGGCCAATCTCAGCGGATCCCAACATCCTCTTGCGCTGAGGCAGCAGACCATTGCTGCAGTCCTCCATGGTCATTTTCAATCAACCTACTTTCACTACAAAATGGCGCCCAACGTGGGGCACGAAAAGCCCGGCTGTATCAACAGTCGTGAGCACAAGACAGTACAATGTCTCTAGGTGACCCTACAAGGTGTCCAGATTTTTGGCGGGTAGGTAACCCCTAAGGGATATTGCACTAATCGTGCCCGAGCAATTAATAGCTTCCAAACGTGTGTTGTCCTTGGACATCAATATCGTTTGGACCTGCTTTTGATTTATACATTGGTGGTTTACCACCATTGTATGACTAGCACTCGGAAGTTATTACTCACCATCATTTTTGCGGCGAATTCTGATCTGCACCCCAAACTAAGCGGTGCCTAAGTGTCTTTCACTAGATGGATTTTGACTTCACGTGATTAGCTGCTTAGCTAGTCCGTGACTATCCATGATAAGACAAGCGCTGCTAGCGGGTCAGAATTCATCCTAGGCTGACAAATTGTACCTGGTCAAAACTTGCGAACGAGAGAGCACTTCTGAACCCTGATTCTTATGGTGCCTCAAGAGAGTAGTCACTATAACGCAAGGAAGAGCGTACCATTGGTGAATTTGCCTGTGAAGAGAAGATCGAAATGGAAAGACCGAACCTTCATGAAAATACTGAATCACAATTTTATTTGCACGCATTTTTTTTATAGGATAGTTTGCCACTTTCGGCCACTTCTTTACTTAAATAATTATTGTCGTCTTTTTCTTACACCTATATATTAAGCGTTAGGTTTCTAGTAATATTAAGTGTATTAATTTGCAGAAATGCCCACAAAAAGGACCCCAGAGAGGAGGAAGCTCAGGTCGGATGCCGGACCAGCCCTCTTGTGCTCCATCTGCCACGAAGACTTGGACGAGCCGACCAGCCAGAATTTGCCGTGTGGACATAGGTAACACCAGCTGTGTCTAAACCAACTACGACAAACCTCGTCTACATGCTCTCTCTACCAGCAGCCTCTGGAGCAGACACCCAGCGCGATAGAGTGAAATCCGCCTCTCATCGTTAGTGGAACAGTGCCCAAAGGCGGACTTTCTCCACCAACTACCATGGATATGTGTGGTCATACCAGTGGAGCCGGAGCCCTATCAACAGGCAGACCCAGTAATGAACCCCCATCTTCAACTTCACCCGCGCTGTCTCAGCTATCAACCCGGCAAAACTATAAGGTATCCAAGAAAAGAGCTAAATGCTCTTATGCATGCCTAGAGATTGAGACTTTATTGAAATTCGCAGAAGATGCATCGCCAAAAACAACAAGACTCAACTATTAATGCCGTCACCACAGCCTGAATGTAACAGTGATTCAAACATGCTTGTATCCTACATCATTACCAGAATCAAACCATTAGCTAAAGCATCTGCTTCCAAAATATCGCTTAGCTGAAATCAGGACTCACCTGATGCGTTCAAGCCCACCTGAGACCTCTGTTGCAACTAGTGAAATCCAAAGTATCGCTTGGGCCAAATCAATTATAACATGCCTAAGCTCATCAGGTCTTCATTAAACTAAAACCAAGCCAACACCTATTCGTCCACACTCATCTGATGTTGATATAATGGAAGTAAGTACAAATTTGACGAAGAAATATTGCCTCTTGACATCGTAGTCCCTCCAAATTAGATCTTCATATCACATCTTAGCTGTCACACATCTGCGGAATACCTAGAGAACTAGGTTATAAAAATGTTGGTTCATTCTTCGAAGTTATTAGATGCCACAAATACACTAGAGATAATCTGGAAAGCAGAGCGGTTGCTTGCTTCAAACTTAGGATACCTAAAAATCGTGATCATTTATGGCGCGATTGCACACGATGTGCTTTGGCCTCCAGGATTGATCTATTTTAATTACCGCGGTTCTGTAACCTTGTCCACCAGCTGATCAATCCCAGCAAGGATCCTCTGTCAGCGTCTATTGTGTCTACTCATCCAGTCTGTAGTAAAAATAAGCAGCTGAGCAGCCCCGTGGTGATCAGGAGTGGCTGCTCTTAACGAGATAAGCTGGTCACCTCTTTGAAACTAGTTTGTTGTTTTATTAGATTACACCCAGCAAGGAGATGCACTTTAAACGATTAATGATGCTGCTTTTATCTGTTTATCAGCCAATTTCTGAATTAGCTGTGTTAGTGACCGCAAAGTACTTCATGATGATATTCAGTTTCGTGTTTTCTAAAGAACGCACGACCAAGAAATTGCGAGCAAATAGAGGCAGTTAGGAAGAAGAAAGAACGCACAATCAGCGAATAGCAATAAACCAGAACGAACAAAACATATGGCAGGTAGACCACTTGGCTTATTTATAATCTAAGGTCGAGGTGGTCTCTATGTCACCCCTTTTTGTGCAGGAAAAGCGGTCGATGGAAAAGGCTAGTCTGAATTAATAAGCCGAATGGTTTTAAATTAGGCTCTCAGGTTGATAGTGCAGGTATTCGTACTTCAGATGATTTTCTATCTTTTGGTCTCATGAGGAGATAACGCTTTTGCCATTACATACTAGATGGTGGTGTGCATCTTTGAAGCTCACCAGCAACTTGTCACTCAAAAAATAATGAGGCTGAGCTATGAACAAATTGTGAGAGTTTCTCTGGTAAAATAAATCAATTGTGTGCTTAAAAGTGGTTTAATTAATTCCTTGTTTTAGTTAGTGATTGAACATAAAGTGAACATGGTGCCGAAAACCGGGAATTAAGTGTTCAACCAAAGTGAACTGTGGACTTGTGAAATATTGTGAACTGTCCTTTCAACTTGGAAAAATTCTATCGATTTGGTACTTGTAAAATGTTTGAGATTCTGTTCTATGGACTTGTGAAAATTTTGGCTTCATACTACAATGACTTTGAAATATTTTATGCGTTTTCGGACTTGTAATTTTGTATGAATCTATACTATGGACATAGAAAAATGGTGATCAAACTTTGTAATACTTGTAAAACTTTATAGTTTCATAGAGCTTCAGCTTTGAAAAATTCGGACTTTATGAATATTTTAATTGATTTTCAAATGGACTTTTTGTGATCACCGTATATAATATGCGAAATTGAGAACCTAGTGAAATAGTGTTAAAGTAAATCCGAATGTATATATATATATATATATATATATATATATATATATATATATATATATATATATATATATATATATATATATATATATATATATATATATATATATATATATATATATATATATTTGTTCCTTGAAACGGGAGTAAATTAAGATGGCTACTACTGCAGACTCTTTAATACTTAATCAAGACGAATTGTTAAAGCTTATTTCGAAGGTGTTTGGGAACTTTAAGAAGGAAAACAGCCTCATATATTGAGACTAGAATCGAAGCCTTAGAGTCACTATGGAAACAATTTATTGGTCGTCACACTACAACAGTTTGTGAATTGGAGAAAGATGAATAGGCTGACTTATCTTATTTTACCGAAGATAGATATGAACGAGTTGAATAAACATACATAGAATACAAGGCCCAAATAAAAGATGATTTAAAGGAGATAGACAAAGGTTCAAGATCAGTAAGCTTACCTTCAGCATCATCTGTATCACCAGGACCCAGTTGGGAGGTACGCCTACTGCAGACTAGTTTACTTAAGTTTTCTGGAGGTTACGAAGAATGGCAGTCTTTTCATGACATGTTCCTGTCTCTAATACATACTAATGCGAGCCTAAGTGCTGTCCAAAAACGACATTACTAAAGAGTTGTCTTCATGGAGAAGCTGAAATTGTGTTGAAGAATCTTTCTGTTACAGAAACAAACTATAACGGTGCTTGGTTATTATTGATGAGGTATTATAATAATAAAAGATTCAATACAAATTAAGTTTTAAAGCGGCTTTTTGGACAAAGAACAATCTCGTGATTTCTAAGTTAGACCAAGAATCGAGAAAAGAATGGGAGCTTCAGCTTAGTCAAAAGAAGATAGACGAGTTAACCTGGGAACAGCTTAAGAAATTTATGGAGACTAGATTTAGAACGATAGAGATGTTAGAAGGAACTAAGTCGACAACGCCAGTACCGAAAAAATCATTTCACACTACAACCGAAGAGAAGACGCCTAATCATACATGCGTAATGTGCAAAGGTCAACATGCTCCCAAAGAACGCGTAGATTATAAATAAAGCAATAAATTATGCTTTAATTGTCGACGTGGTGGATGTCGCCACCATTCATTACTGCATCTAGAGAGAGAAAAGGAAGAAACACAAGCGGCATCTAAAGGAGATGTCTACACACACAGAATACGACGACGATATTATCAAACGTTTCTAAAACATTATCATCTTGCGACGTTATATTAGCAACAAAATCAGTTTGCGGATTTTTTTATGTAATCAGGGCATTAGTTGATCAGGGGTCACACGAGTAAGGCAAAGTACACATCAGTCTTATTGCATCAAAGACCAAGGTCGCGCCTGTTGAACAAGTGTCTGTACCATGCTTAGAGTTGTGTGGAGCGGTAGTACTAGCTAAACTTCTTTTAGATGTGTCACGAGTGCTAGACAAGGCCAAAGAAAATATACACGCGTGGATCGATTCATCGGTTGTTCTCGGGTGGTTAAGTAATCACCCCAGCAAGTGGAAGGCATTTATTGCAAATAGAGTTTCGGAAATAATTACAATCATGGACAAAAGTCAATGGTCGCATATCCGATCTGAAGAAAATCCAGTGGATTGCGCCTCCAGAGGTATAAAAGCATCGGAACTAATAGTACTAAACCTATGAATTGTTAAAAGAAAAAGAGATCGAGTATAGCAAAGGAGATTTAATAACAGTGTTAGAAGAAAAGAAAACCGAGAAAATGTGTTTTGCAGTAAGCGTTAACGAAGACAATAGCACAGAACTCATAGAGCGATTCTCATCGCTTACTCGAAGATTTTTTGATTTTAAACAATCAAAAGATGAACGTCCTAAAATGTCAGAGCTTATTATCGTTGAAGAGTTAAACTGTATGTTATCAAAACTAATAGTTTTGGTTCAAGGCAGACATTTTACTGAGGAAATAGAACACGCGAAGTCTCACGGTTGTGTTTTAAAAAGACGTGGGTTACTCACTTTATGTCCAATATTAGACGCTGATGGTTTACTGAGAGTAGGCAGACGCATCCAAAGATCAAAACTGAATTACGAGCAGAAACATCCAATAATATTACCAGATAAGGATAATCTCACTCGCTTAATAATATTGGATGCACATAACAAAACTCTCCATGGAGGGCCACAAATTATGTTGAATCATATCCGCTAAACATACTCTATATTGAGAGTAAGGATCCAGGTTAAAAAGGTATATAGAGCATGCGTTACTTGCAAAAGATACCCCTCAGCAAACAGGACACAACTAATGGAACAGATCCCAGAAATCAGATTAAAGCCTAGCAACAACTGGCGTAGATTATGCTAGACCAATCAATGTTAGGTTTTCTCCTGGTAGAGGTTCCAAATCATATAAAGGGTTTATTTGCCTTTTTGTATGTATGGTGACTTACGCAGTATATTTAGAGGCTGTATCTGATCTCTCCGCCAAGGGGTTTATTGCTACGTTTTGAAGGTTTACTTCACGTCGCGGACACTGCCAGGACCTATATAGCGACAATGGGACAAATTTTGTTGGGTTCAATAAACAGTTATTGGAGAGAACTTGCTAATTCTAGATGGCCCGATGAGCTGGTGCAACTTTTGACACTCGAATCAACTCTCCCCATGCGCCAAATTTTGGTGGTTTGTGGGAGGCAGGAATGCTCAGTGTGAAGAATCATCAAAAAAAGTCATAGGGGATAGTACACTTACGTTTGTACAGTTGACAACGATTTTGACACAGATAGAAGCGAGTTTAAATTCGCGTCCATTGACACCAGGCCATTTTTTGGTGGGTGAGCCATTGATAAACGTATCTAATGAGAATTATTGTCATCAACCTCGTAACATTTTAGATGGATGGAAATTATTTCAAATAATGATTTGCGATTTTTGGAAAAGATGGTCAAAACAATATTTGGTTAAGTTAAATCAACGCTATAAATGAAATAGTAAAATTTCTGAATCTAATGTAAATGATGTAGTTATTAGAGAAGATATGGTTCCCCCAGCTAAATGGGTAGTCGGTAATATTACACAGAAATATTTAGGTCCTGATGATATCACGAGAGCCGTAACAATCAAATGTAAGAATGGAGTTCTGAAAAGACCAGTTAGTAAAATTTGTGTGCTTACTAAATAACTATTGCATCAGGACTTGAATGTATCTTGTCACGGTGAGCGGTTAGTTTTTAAGTTACTTTGTATAATGTTGAAATCTTTTAATTTCGGTTCTTACAATAGTACATTTATTTGAGTTTGTAAAATTGAAAAGCTATGATCATTTTGTGTATATGAAGGACAATTCCTTGGTGCGCAGTTATGTACGATCGAAAATTGTGTAGTGAGCTGTTAGCTGGCGGTGTGCGTCGTCTTTAAGAACTTGATGGGATTGGGTGAAAATAATAATAGATTAAATTGGTATACTGAGATTTATTTATAACCTAGTTAGCACAGAAATACAGTTGACACAAGAGTGAGTATTATTCGACCAAACAGAATGACATAATCAAGGCATTGACAGTAGCTCCAACTAGTGAGCTATTTAGATAACTATGACAATTTACATTGTTTGGTTTAGACTAGTTCTAACACCTGCCCTTAAACTAAACAATCTGTAATCCAAGATTTATTACACAATTAAAATGTTTATCTTTACTTAAACATTCAGTTAGGACATCTGCTGGCATATTTTAGTAGATAAGTATTTTAACATTATAATTTTATTTTCTATAATTTGTCGTACAAAATGATGTTTAATATCAATGTTTTTACTACGGTTATAATTAACATGACTTTTACAAATGTTTTGTGCTGACTGACTGTCATTGAACAAAGTTACTGATAAATATTTACCTAAACATTCATAAAGAAAGCTTCTAAGAAATTTAGCCTCCTTTGCTCCTTCACACAATGCCATATATTCAGCTTCGGTGCTTGATAGGGCCACAGTTCTTTGTTTTCGGCTTTCCCATGACACTGCCCAATCCGCATCTACATATCCTGTAACGCTTAATGAGGATTTTTCATATACTATGTTATAATTAATAGTCCCTTTTAAATATCGCATTACACGTTTGGCTGCTTTCCAGTGTGTATCAGAATGACAATTATTAAATTGGCTGAGTAGACTTGCTGCATGCATAATATCTGGTCTAGTACAAACGGCTATGTACATAATACATCCCACTAGACTTCTATACTTGGAATCCGTATCAGTTTGGTCTCCTTTCTCAAGCTTTATGCCACATTCCAGAGGTGTACTTACAGGCTTACAATCAGTCATATTAAATTGATCTAATACCTTCTGTATATAGTTTTTCTGATCCAATGTAATTTGAATTTGTCTTTGATTTAATCTCTTTCCTAATACATGTGTAGCTCGGCCAAGATCTTTTGTTTCAAACCTTTTCATCAGTTTCTCCTTGAGCGCTTTCTTTTCTGGTGTATCTTTACTTATAATTAAAATTTCATCGACATACGAGGTGTGTTCAAAAAATATCACGAATTTTGTTTTTTTTCAAAAATTATTTATTTATTCATGAATATCTATTTTGTCCCCTTCAAAGTAATCCCCATGAGATATTATACACTTGTGCCAACGGTTTTTCCAATCTTCGAAGCACTTCAAAAAATCATTTTTTTTAATCTTGTTCAGCTCCTCCTTCGATGCCGTCTTTATCTCGTCAAGCGTAGCGTAACGTCGTCCTTTCATGGGCCTCTTCAGTTTAGGAAACAAGAAAAAGTCACAGGGGGCCAGATCTAGGGAATACGGTGGCTGCGGCATCATTAGTGTGTTGTTTTTGACCAAAAAGTCGCGCACAAGCAACGATGTGTGAGCAGGGGCGTTATCGTGGTGCAAAAGCCAATCTTTGTTCTCCCACAAATCCGGGCGTTTCTGGCGGATTGCTTCGCGCAAATTGCGCATAACTTGCAGGTAATATTCCTTATTGACCGTTCTTCCCTGTGGCAAGAACTCATGATGCACCACGCCCCTGCAATCGAAGAAAACTGTCAGCAAAACTTTCACATTCGACCGAACTTGGCGCGCTTTTTTCGGTCTTGGTTCATGCGGCAGCTTCCATTGAGATGATTGAGCTTTGGTTTCCACGTCATAAGCATAAACCTACGATTCGTCACCAGTTATGACCCTCTGGAGCAAATTTGATTCGTCGCGGACAGAGTTTAACATCTCATTAGCAATGTTCATGCGTTGCTGTTTTTGGTCGCAATTGAGCAATTTTGGTACGAATTTCGCGGCGACCCGTCTCATGCCCAAATCGTTGATAAAAATCGAATGGCACGAGCCAATCGATATGTTTAGGTCCTCAGCAACTTCTCTAACGGTGATTCGACGATTGGCCAATACCATTTTCTCCACTTCATTAATTTTTTCGTCTGTTGTTGAAGTGCTCGGGCGTCCGGCACGCTCTTCGTCGTTCACATCTTCTCGGCCTTCTAAAAACATTTTGTACCACCGATAAACGTTGCTTCGGTCCAAGGTAGCTTTTCCGTATGCCACAGTCAACATTCGGAATGCATCCGCGCACTTAATTTCGTTTTTCACACAAAATTTGATACACGTTCTTTGATCCATTTTTTTGAATAAGTAAAAATCGAAGACGATTGAAAACACGTGAAAGTAAAGCAGCTATCACCAATTAAGTGAACATTCAAAATGGCCGAGCTTGTCGGCATAAGTGACAGACATGAGTACCAACATAACGCCACAAAAAAATCGAAATTCGAATATACGTAACCCGCGAAAATTCAAAATTCGTGATACTTTTTGAACACACCAGCTAATACAATTATATTTCCTGAGTTGTCTGATTTAATGTAAACACAATGCTCACTGAGTGTTTTTCTAAACTGAAGATCTGTCAAGGCATTATCTACCTTGTCATACCATGCCTTTGAGGCTTGTTTAAGCCCATAGCTTTATGGAGTTTAAATACATGGTTTTCTTTACCATTTATCTTGTATCCATTTGGCTGCTCCATGTAAACAGTCTCTTGTGAATCACCGTTTAAGGATGCTGTCTTTACATCCATGTGATCAATGTGTAAGTTTAGATTTACTGCCAGGGCAATCAATGTACGTATAGTAGAATATCGTACCACAGGTGAGTAGGTTTCCTTGTAGTCAATCCCGTATTCCTGGGTATAACCTTTTGCTACAAGGCGTGCTTTATACCGAAGTAACTGACCTTCTGGTCCTAGTTTCTTCTTGAAAACCCACTTACAGCGCACAGCCTTCTTTCCTTCAGGCAGTAATGTCAAACTCCAAGCCTCATTTTTCCCAAATGATTTATATTCATCTTCAATAGCTTCCCTCCAGTGTTCCTTTTCAGGTTCTGATAATGGTTCCTCAATTGTCTGTGGTTCTCCATCAAGAGTTGTTGCTGTCATTGCTATTACAGCATTCACACTCTCATCAATGTCTTCATAATAACTAGAATACTGATCTTGACTCATGTCTGGATTCCATGTGACATCATTGGGGTCATCCACAGAGCTGGAGTCAGAAACAGTTGAATTAGTTGTGATCGAGTCAGGTAACTCTCTAGCAGGCGAGGGATCGACATTGTTATCATTAAAATTTATTTGACAATCAGTAGTAGTGTTATTCTGATTTACTTTTAAGACTTTAAACATCATTCCTTCGAAGAAGCACACACCTCTAGATTTAATGCATTTGGAGAGATTTTGAGGATCAATTAGTCTGTACCCTTGTGACTCATTACAATATCCTACAAAAATGTATTGTTTACTCTTTGCATCTAGTTTCTTACGCCTCTCATCAGCGATCATTGCATAAGAAATACAGCCAAATATTCTCAAAATTGATAAATCAACTTTACAACCAGACCATTTTCCGTCTGGTGTGGTTCCTCTTATTCAAAGCCTCAGCCCAGAATCTTTGATCCATACCTGCATCTTGTAGCATACATCGTCCGGCCCCCATAATCGTGCGATTTGCCCTTTCCGCAACTCCGTTCTGTTGTGGAGGGTAGGGTACAGTTGTCTGGTGCACGATGCCATGCTCTTGAAGGAATGTCTGGAAATTTTTATTCACATATTCACGACCATTGTCTGTTCTTATCATCTTTATTTTTAAATTCATTTGTTTTTCTACAAAACTTTTAAAGATCTTGAATACAGACAGAACTTCATCTTTACTTTTAATAAAATAACCGAATGTCATCCTAGTATAGTCATCTAGATACTTGGCAACACTAAATGAGGAAACTGATATAGGCCCACGTAAATCAGAATGTATGAGACCTAATTTCCCAGTGGCTCGACTATACGATTGTTTTGGGAATGGTATTCTGCTCTGTTTCCCTTCAATACATGCCGCACAGGGATTATTTTTACTATTAGTGTAATTAATTCCACTTTGCCATGCCTTGTTTCAGTAAATCCATACTTCGCTTGGTCAAATGTCCGAGTCTCCGATGCCAAATCTCCTGTGATTGATTCGCTACAAACAAATTCACAGCTTCTGTGCATTTCCCATCCATGGACTAGATCTGTTGCTCCACCAAAGCCACTGTTTGACATGTCGCAGCCAGCTTATGACCATTTGTTGATTATTGACTCACTGTATCCAGTTCATAGACGCCATTCACCTTTATAGCACTTGCAACTGGCATTTTCCCGCAATGAACATTAAACTTTTCAATGTCAAAAATGAATTTCAAGTCCCTTAGAAGCAATTTTGCCTACGGAAATAAGGTTTGTTGACAGTCCGACGGAAAAATAAACTCATTTAATTTTTTAACTTGCGATTGTCCTTTCAACAATAATTTCACTTCACCATGACCTTCACTATGCATTTTCTGATTATTAGCAACTGTAACTAACCGCGGAGTGTCCACAACGTAATTTTTCAATAGGTTTTTGTTGTTTGTCATGTGACAAGTAGCGCCAGAGTTGACATACCAGGCATTCGAGTCAATGTTCACAGCTAGTAGTGTCAATAATGTTCCGTTCCACGCTTTCTCACACTTTTCACGTTCACTCCGCTTATTAATATTTTTATTGTTCGTTTTAGTTGGACAGTTTTTAGCAAAGTGATTTGGTTTTTCGCAAATGAAGCACTTTGGATGTTTGTTGACACTTTTTGTGGAAGACTTGTTTGTAAACATCGTACCTTCACTCTTGTCGAAGTCTCTACGTAAATTTTCTTGTAATATTTTACTTTTCGCTGTTTCACTGCACAATTTAATGTTCGAATTTTCTAAAGCCATGATAAGCGGATCATAGTCTGGGGGTAAACCACTTAGCATTACCACTGACAGAAAATCATCTTCTAATGGGGCGTTTATGTCTCGTAATTGTTGATCCAAGTCCGTGATTCTCAAGATAGACGCTTCCATGTCACTAAATTGTTTCAATTTCAATCCAAATAACGTGTGTAAGAGTCCCAGACGGCGACACAGCCCGCTGTCTTCATAGTCTGTCTTTAGGTTATTCCATGCCTCGTAACCAGTGGAGAATTCCTAACGTTGGAAAAAAACACGAAGGTTGAACCATCAAACATATCTTTGCGAGTGCCCGTAGTTGTTTGCAGTTGTCATTGACCTTGGGAACACCCGGTGCAGATTCTTCGATGCAATCCCATAAATCTTCATGGACTAAATACATCCGCATCATAAACTTCCAGTTTCCATAGTTAGATATTCCACTAAGCTTTTCGAAATTGACTGTAATTCCGGAACTTGTTGCTGTTGAACATAATGGCGACGGCACTGGCACCTCGTCCCCACGCGACATCACGTCTTCCTTGAATGTTGCGATTTTTAGAAAATAAATTTTTACCCACACTTATTTATCGCGTATCCTGGGCCCATAACCTGATGGGATTGGGCGAAAATAATAATAGATTAAAGTGGTATACTGAGATTTATTTATAATCTAGTTAGCACAGAAAAATAGTTGACACAAAAGTGAGTATTATTCGACCAAATAGAATGACATAATCAAGCATTGACAATAGCTCCAACTAGTGAGCTATTTAGATAACTATGACAATTTACATTGTTTGGTTTAGACTAACTCTAACAGAACTCACTAGCAACTTGTCACTCAAAAAAGGAATGAGGCTGAGCTATGATCAAATTGTGAGAGTTTTTCGGGTAAAATAAATCAATTATGTGCTTAAAAGTGGTTTAATTAAAGATCAAAGTTCATTGTTTTAGTGAGTGATCGAACAAAAAGCGAACAGTAAGAGTGTGCAGGGAATTGAGTCGTTCTACAACTTGTTAACTTTGACGATGCAGATTGTTGATTCAGGCAAAAGATTTTCTACTTAGCAGTTCCCCCTAATGAAGGTAGATGCATTATGGTGGGAGCAGTTAGGTAGCAAGAAGAGATGGGCATAGCAACCACTTTTGCGAATATTAGTGATCTTCTGCTCTTTGTCTTACATCAACTCACGTTCAGCGTTGAAGAGAGAGCCTCACCAGAAGACGAATCCTCTATGAACCTCATTTCTTGATAGTGCGTCCAAATGAAATAGCTTATGCTTAAGGCATCTTGTTGGATATCTTCTCCTACTGTACCATAATCAACTCTTGCAGTAGATATGCCAGCGTTTGGTTTGTGTACCATACCAGTGAGTTAACCCAGTGATTTTAGTATTGCCTCAGCTTCCACGGAACTCTTGAGGTTCCTTGCTGATTGCTTCTGGAATTGTTAAGCAATCATAATTCGGTTGCCATTTTTCCATGCTTCCTCAGCATAGTTCTGTGAGCATTGGTAATGTCAACTTTCATGAAGGAATTGTTAGTACTGAATTTTACGACGTATTGCCATTCTCAACAGCTTGACATTGATATACTGAGGCAGCGATACTGGATAAGCAGTTGGCTGGGGTATGTGCTACTACAATATCACATTTTTCGTCGATTTCTTTTGTCTTCTTAGTTTCCTTTTTGACATTAATATTCAAGATCAAACTCTCCAATAATTTAGATCTCTCTCTCTCTCTCTCTGTGAGGACGACCTTCACATAGTACGTGCATTTCCTACTCTTGGAAGTCCTTCTTCTTACTACTTACCATAACATATCATCTAAGATCCATCTTAGTTCTTACGCTCTTTCGATTTGTGGTTGGCAGTGAATTTCGGAAGAATTTGAAGCACGACACTTATTTCCCATAATGAACCCCAGTGGCCATGATCATTTCATAGATCTACATTAATGAACTTTGTTGTTCTAATCCCTAGAACACATAATGAATCGGTTGAACGCACTTGAATTCTATTGACTGACCATATTGTACGAGTACATCTTCGGTCCATGATCACATTAATTTATTCATGCAAAGAGTGAGCCTCACACATTTATAAACAAATGGACAAACTGTCTCGTTTTGGGCGCAATCCAATTCACTCAATTGTTCTGCGGCCTTTACTGATTTCATCGCTATGTGTGGACTGGAGAAATTGTTGACTATTTAGTTGCGAGATTTTGTTTCAATGATGCGTCGGCGTTGGCTTTTCAATTAGTGCCAATGATCTAAGTTAAATCATGCAGTTATTCTAACTATGAAGACAAAAGCTTATCACTAAATTCCTTGGCAGTGCTTACATCAAATCCCGGGGCACCTACTCGTATATCCTTTTTAACAAGTGAAAATTTCTGCAGAGAAATATGCAAAAGTGTTATTAAAATTTCACCGGAAGTGATTCGTTTAATGAGTTCGGAATTTGCTAGTTATTTAAGTGTCGGTCAGATCAATGGTGCGAAAATAAATAAAAAGTCGATGATTAAATATTTGTGTAATGTTTTGAATGTTTAAACAGTTCTTGCAATCAGTGGAACGAATAGTCGAAAAATTTCATGCGTGACGGTTGTACATGGTCCAGCAACATCCTTTAATTATGCAGGTATGACAGGTATGTCCGAAACATTTTACGCTGTAATTTGTGTAAAATAAGTTTCAACTCGATATTCACCTGCAATTAACTCGTGTTTGTTTATACATGATTAAATCCTTCGTATTCAATTGTTTAACAATACCCCTTCCAATATTTGCACCACATTTCGATATTTGTTGTTACATGGATATGCGATTTGTTGCTGCATGTGATGCTGCGATAAGTATACATGAGCATCAACGATGGACAAATAATTAACATGATAATCATGCAAATGAGAAGACGTGTTGAAGGTTAATGATAATGATTATTCAGGTGCTATGACAGGTGTTGATATAGTTTTAATATAGGAAAAAATTGCATAGAGGTTTGAATTCGCTAAAGTCTTTAAACTGTGATAAAAATCCAACAATTAAAACCAAATACTGTGGGATGAAAAACCGAAGTTAAAGATGAGGAAATTCTTTTCTGCAAAATTCCAGGATTTGTTGAAAGCCTTTTACTAATGCTTTCATCAAAAACGGTTTCATAAGATATGAAACTGACGTTTAATTATAATAATCGCCTTTCTGTTGCAACAATTTGAAGAAATTAAGACATTATGGAAAGCTTTGAAATCTTGCCGAATTCTTGGAAAGATTTTAAGGCTTCTTATATAATGTCTTAATTTTTCTTCGCAGGCAATTTAGTAGAATACCAAATTAAAAACTTCGTGATATTTTTTTTATAAAGCTTTAAACTGGCAAACCCATATTGCGATCAGCTTCAGAACGAAAAAATGTGAAAAAATTGTACCACTTTCGCAATTGGAATTCTTGCATGTCGGGCAGACGGCTAATATGCTCCAGTTGGGAGGGTTTTGTACTCAACCTATGAAATATAGAAACTTTTCTGAAGCAATTAATGAACCAAGTTAGGAAATACTTCGATAAAATGCTTAAAAAAAACCTGCATTAAATTATCACTCTAAAGAAAATCCACTTTCACTCCATTTTAAGCGGCCGAGATTGCTGACACCTATTACACTACCCAACAAATCTGAAGGAAAAATTTGCGACTGATGTGCTAAGAGGTCTGTGGGGGTATTTGAGGTGTTATGATTACGAATTTGAGTTCAAAAATTTTCCATCACGTACAGATTTTGTGTTACAGAGTACATGTTTTTTTATTTTTTTCCTGAAATTTTCGTATAATTTATACTGTAAGTTGAAATAAAAAAGTTATTTTAAAAATAACGGGTTTCATTTACTACAACGGATGCAAAATACATTTATACTAAATCATTTGCAGACAATTTTTTCGCAAATGCTGACTTTCGCTTATATTGCAGATTGCTTTCCCTCATAAGGAACCAACAGTAATCTCCCATCATTGCCGGATCCCATCTGCCTTGTTATCGTTGCTCCATTGTTAGAATTTCTCATCACTAACTGCACCCAAAATTTCGGGAAAGAAGTTTAAATGTGAGTGGAGGAAGTGGATTTTAAGGGACATGTGAGTAATTCCTTTACAAGTTCTCGTAGGTTTCTATTTTTCTGTTTCCTAAAAACTCAGAGACAATGGTTTTAAACTACTCCCACACAGCCAATTCAACATTACTTAATGTTTGATGGAATTTCTCATCGTTTAGTATTTTTCGAATTTGAGGTCCAACAAATATGCCTTCTTTAAGCTTGGCATCGCTTAGTTTAGGAAGAATTTGTTTAAGGTATTTTAATGCATCTCCATCTTTATCAAATGCTTTAACAACATTTTTCATTAATCAAAGCTTAATATGTAATGGAGGTAACAAAACTTTTTTGGGATCAACGAGAGGTATGTTCTTGACGTTAGCCTGGCCTGGAATAAATTGATCTCTCTGAGGCCACTCTTTTACTTTATAATGGCTTGCTGTTTTTCTACTGTCTCAAAGACACAGAAAACAGCAATACTTAGTAAATCCACCCTGAAGTCTTAGTAACAATCCTATGACATTTAGGTCACCACATATTTTCCACTTATAAGCATCATCGTTTATTGAATTTAGTATCTGTCACAAATTTTCGTATATTTCTTTCATGTCAACTGCAGGCGCAAGAGGAATAGACGGCCTTTTGTTTCCATTATGAATAAAAACCGCCTTCAAACTTATTTTTGAGGAGTCTATGAATAAACGCCACTCGTCCGAATTATGCGCGAAGCCCAATCTTTCCATAACACCATTTGGACTAACACAAACACAAATTTTAGCTTGAATGGTAAAAAACGAGGATAGCTCCTGGTTACGGGCTCTAAAAATTGTTACTTTCGTTCCTGATGCCCAATAGCTCAGCGTGGTCCTTGGACAAGTGAATGTCTCTTTTTTTTTTGTGGTAGGGAGGTCAATGCTATTTATGCACAGAGTGTGGGACTCCCATGCGCGACTGGACTACCCACTAAACACCTCCCCTGTCAACCTGAGAACCCAGCCTGGAACCGTTTGACACATTACTTCGGGCCAGGTCTCGTTTTGTCTTCAAGCTGGGGAATCCTTTTCCTAGCGGGAGGGGAGAGGGGAAGAGGAATTGCCAGAAGAGCGATCCCCCAGCCCCAGCGCCCCCGGCTGCTGTGAGTCCCTTTTATATTTTAGGACTGCCCGAGCATAATGTGCCACCTGGTTCCATTTGTCAACTGATTCGAGCATCACCGCAATTATATTATCCGGGGCGAGCTCCCCCGTCTCCCTGTAAAGTTCCCTTCGCAGCCTGACCCACTTTGTGCACGCAAAAAATGTGTGACAGGCATTGTCCTCCTCTCCTGGGCAAAACCGACAATCGCGTTACCGTGACTTACCGATTTTGTGCAGGTAAGACTGAAAACACCTGTGCCCGCTCAAAAGCTGGGTCAGATAGAAGTCAGTCTCACCATGCCTTCGATTTAGTCACGGTCTCACATCCGGGATGAGGCGCGCAGTCCACCTTCCCTTCGTTCAATTCACCCAAGACTGCTGCCAATCGTTGAGTGAGCGCTGTCTCTCCTCGCGGACAACTATTTCCCTCGCATCCTCGTTTCAGTGCAGGTAAATATCGCGGCGCTCTCTAGCAAGGAGGACGATAGGTATCACGCCTGCAATCACTCTCACGGCCGAGTTGGAGACTGTTGGATACGAAGATGCAATTCTCAGTGCTCCTCTTCTCTGCACCCGTGCCAAACGTTTCCGGTATACCTCCTTGCTGAGAGCTTCGCCCCATACCTCTGCTCCGTACAGTAGCACTGACCCTACAGCACTCATCAAGAGGTGTCTTCTTGATGGACTGGACCCCCCTACGTTGGCCATAAGTCGACTCAGAGCCGATATTCCCGAAGAAGCCTTCTCAGCCGTTGCCCTGATTTGCTCAGAGAAACTCATCTTCGAGTCGATCAGTAGCCCCAGGTACTTTACCGCTGGCTTTGATTGGGTTTGTATGTCTCCAATACTGATCATCCTTACTCTAGGGATTCTCTTTTTTGTCAAGATGACCACTTCGGTTTTTTCCAGTGCTAAACTCAGCCCGCGAGCAGTCATCCAGTCCCTCACTTGGCGCATTAGCGTACCTAGCCTAAGTTGCGCTTGTTCAATGGTGCGTCCAGCAACCAGAGCCGCAACATCATCCGCATAGCCGACCAAGCGCGACTCATCTGGCATCTCAAGCCTCAGTAGCCCGTCGTAAGACACGTTCCACAGGTCCAGGCCACGGATAAATCCCTGGGCAACACCCGATGTAATTTTCATCCTTCGTTGGCCCTGTGTCGTGTCGTAGAGCAGGCTTCGGTCCTTAAGGTAGTTCCTCAAAAGCCGCATTTGATATTCTGGAACTTGAAAAGAGTTTTCCAGCGCGTCCAGAATATCCACCCATCTAGCGGAGTTGAAGGCATTCCTGACGTCGAGTGTCACCAACAGGACGATCCGTCGCTTGGTGCGACTATATGCCCCTGCCTTTTGGACCGCGTTCACCACCTCTGCAATCGCATCAATGGTAGAACGTCCTGCTCTAAAGCCCTACTGCCGAGGAGATAGGTCCCCAGCAGCACGAATCGCGTCAGTGAGTCTTCCCTTGATGAGTTTCTCTAGCACTTTCCCAGCCGTGTCTAGCATGCATAACGGGCGGTATGCAGACGGCGATCCGGGGTTTCCCTTCCCCTTGCTGATCAGCACGAGCCTCGCCACCTTCCATCGTACTGGGAAACCCCGTCCCGTAGGCAAGCGTTGAATGTGCTGAGCAGCAAGTCAGGACAATGGTGATAGACGAGCCGCAACACCTCAGCTGGAACACCATCTGGACCTGTAGTCTTCCTCGTTTTCAATGAGAGAACTGCCTCCTCCAGCTCCAGCTGTGTGAAGAGTGGGCACTCTACTGCTGTTTCACCATGGACAGCGTCAACACGGACGGGATGGGCGGGGAAGAGTCCCCGCACTATTGCGTCCATCTTTTCCGCGTCATGTATACAAGGCTTCCATAGGGCACCAAGCTTCCGCATGACCAGCTTGTAGCCAAGGCCCCACGGATCCTTGTTCACATTGTCCACTAGGTCTTGCCAGCAGCGAGCCTTGCTACTGTTGATCAGCTTGCGAAGGCATTTCCTGGCCGACTTATATGCTGCCACCTGCTTGCATACCTCATCAGGGTTCCGCGCCCGTAGAGCCTCACGTCGAAGCTTGTGACACTCCCTTCGCTTTTCAGCGATTTCAGTTGACCACCAGTACACTTGGGGCTTGCCGTGCCGGGGTCTTTGACGGGGCATAGAAGCGCAGCAAGCAGTCGTGATTATGCTCATAGTAGAGTTCTTCACGTCTTCAGTTGCCCGTTCTTCCGTCTCCTCCGAAGCTCCCTGCAGCGGCTCACCTGCAGTGAGAGCCTTGACGAACCTCTCGACGTCCATCCTTCCGATGTTCCATCCAGTTGTGGAAGGCCGAGAGCACGGACGTCGGGCGACAGCATCACTTATCTCAAGCAGAATGCACTTATGATCACTGGCTGAGTAGTCCTCTAATACTTTCCAGTTGGGTATCCTTCGTACTAAGGACTCCGAGGTGAATGTCACGTCCGGTATGGTTCCCTCACAGCCAATACGGCGGAAAGTCTTCGTATTTCCGGAGTTTAGTACGACGAGGGCCGTCTTGGCCGCCATTTCCAGGATTCGTTTTCCCCGCGGAACCATCTGAGGCATGCCCCATTCGATTGCTTTAGCGTTGAAGTCACCCCCAACGAGCACTTTGCCCTCTGCTTTCGAGACAGCGCCCTCCAAAGCATTAAGCTTGGCTTGGAAAGATGATATCAACTCGTTAGGCGTTAGGTACACACTAAAGAAGGTGATCCCTGAGCACCGAACCCACGCGAAACCATCCCCCCGTCCACAACTCTCCACTTGAAAGTCACTGTTCCGAACCCAGATGGCGGCAGTACCAGTTTCATCAGAATACCATAATGCAGGACTTTTACTATGGTGTTGCTCACTCAGCACCAAGAAGTCGGCTTTCATGTCCCTCGCAAACTGCTCAAGCAGATTTTGGGCGGTTGAACTGCTGCAGGATGCGGGTCATTGAAGCTCTGATTTGGCCTTGGCTAGGGCTTCCTGGAACACCCGGCGTTTTCCTGATCCCAAGATGTGTCCAAAATCAGGTTTTGGATCAGCATCATTGCAAAGAATACAGTGTGCCTCCTTCGTACTTTCTTTTCTTCTATGTCCCATTTCACCGCATTTGTAACATAGGGAACTCCTATCGGGTCCTTTGCATTACCATAACCAAGGCATTTGAAACATTGAAAAGGGGTTGCTCTTCGCCGTATCCTGCAGACAACCCACCCTATTCGTACTTTGCCCTTATTCAGGAATTGTTCGGCGTCCTTTTCGGTCAAGTCAAGTATGGCCATGCGTTGTCCCCTGTTGTTTTCTGGTGTCAGTCCCGCTTTGATGCTTCCCATGCTAGGGAACTCCCTTTTGATGGCTTCTTCTACCTCGGCCAGATCCGTCACGCAGTCAATGTCTCGTATTTCGATCGTTGCCATCAGCTCGAGCGGGGCTATAGTTGCGCTTTTGCCGAGGACTTTCTTTACTGCGTCACAGAATGCTTCTTTATTGCCGGCCTCTGCTACGAATTCGACCAGTATGTGGCCCGACCGCGTTGGTCGTACTACTTTAATGGTAGTATTGGTGTCTTCGGGCCTTACGTTTCTCCTGATGTCCCGCAGCACCTCCGCGTAGGATCGGCCATCTTGGGGCTTTACAAGCAGTGCCTGCTGCCGGGGTCTTCGTCGGGGCTTCTGCCTCTCCTGTTTTGCATCAGGTCCTTTTTCTAATTGGGCGTCCGTGCGAATTTTATTTTCTGGCTTTGTTATAAGGAGTTTCTTTGCGGCTTTCTTCGCTCCTTTTGTAAGCACTGTCTGGAACCCTTGATCTGGTGCTCCACGCCCGTCAAGTGCCTCTTCCTTCCTTCTTTTATCCCGATCTCCTTCGATTGGGCTAGACGTTTCTTACTAGGTCGTTTAATTCAGCTTGTTCGATTAAATGGGGCCCTTTTTTTCGTTATTTTCAGGAGAATAGGTAGCGTCCGTTTTTTCTGCACTGTTTAGTTCTCCTTCATCATCATATCCCGAATTCTCTTCGCAATAAGCTGGGTGAGCTGGAGCTGGTAAGTCTTTTTCGTGAGGAACAGATCTTGTTGCTAAAGGTATCTCTGGATATTCAATATTATGCTTGTTTTTCCTTGAAAACCAGACACTTTTGTCATATAAACGTAACAGTCGTTGAAATGGTTAGTTAGTTCTCGTCAAATCAATTGAACCGCATCATGTAACCAGTTACTTGGATTTGCAGCACAAGTTTGACAACACAATTGACGAGCCCACTCCCGATCTTGATCGCCAACAACAAAGACAAAATATTTGTGATAAGCTATTTTTGTCATTTTATTAATTGTCTTCTTATGTGATTTAAGGATATACTGGCCACATATATAGCAAAAACTGTCCGTGGAGCTAACTACCACGTTTCTGTACCTTAGACATTTTGATAAAGTTCACGTAAAAAGCTCAAAACTAAAAACGCGTGTTCTATTTTGCCAACCGTAATTACAACTAACTCATTTCAGCCATGGCGACGTGACAGAGACCAAGGTTAAAACAAAATCGGCACCTCCACTACGCGCAGGCATAACGTGCTAGAACAAGCAGTAGTCTAGCAATTCGATTTAAATGTGAAGTAGGATTTACAAATTAAGAAGCAGTAGGTAGGTAGATTTGCTTGGGCGTAGGCAAAGTATATTACGATGCTAATATATTAATTTACGTAAACTTTCTGGGCTACTGGTGGTGGTTTGACCCCTACACCTACAATAATTCCAAACTTTTTCGGGTTTTGGGCGTTTTAAACACTAGCAAAAAGTTTTTTATGAACACAAGTTGCTTTGGTATATGCTGTAGTTTAATATAACTTAATTTTATTTCTTCAAAAAAAATCATAACTCAAAAATTCTACGTGTTAGGAAATATTTACTATCATTTTTGGTTTTAGCAACCCAAAATTAGCAAGAAACAGCCTCTAACATCACTGTCGCAAAATGACTGTAAACTAGTGTTATTAATTGAACATAAAGATTCTACTTTTAGCCGTCATAGCAGCTGAAGTATTTTTATTGGGATACATCTAGTATTTGTTGCATACAGACGTGTTTTCAAAAGCTCCTGTCAGTAATTTAAAAATTAAAGCATTCTTTAAATGTCAATTGGAATTATAAAATTTTATTGCCAAATATTTATTGCCGGTTACACAATTGAAATGAATCAATTCACCGGTGAATTTTATCATCAGCCCAAATACATGTAGTAATCGAGCAGTCCGTGCATACGAACTGCTTGAAGGTCTCGAAAAATCTACACAACATGTAAACTAGATTATTATTTTCAAAGCCATCTCTGTGATTACCTGAATGAAACCATATCATACTATGACAAGTTGAACCAATGTGCAACTATTAATATTCCAAAAAGAATATGTTACACCGGCGAAAATTCCTGTTATAAGTGTCTGGACTTTTTGGTTAAAAAATCGGGTTTTCCTTCCGGTTTAAAACAGTTTTTTCTTTCAAACTTATGAGCCGAATACAAACGGATACAAAAACCGGAAAGCCGTTTTTTTCACCATCCCTACGTAGCTAGCATTAATAACCGCAGTCAACATAGGCATAGAAAACTTCTATGTTGATTGGTCCTTGGTACTAGTTGTTTGCTTCGTTTTAATGTAAAGAACTTCACTCGTAGTGCGAAGTGAAGCTAGTACACGATACACAATATATGCGAAATACTTGGGGACTGAACTGAAGGATCTTTCATCCTTATACTATAAATGAATGACTTGGCTTAACAGTAAGCTGTTGGCTTGGATTTCAATTCGTTAATCTCTTATTTTTAACACAAAGATGAAATATCCTTCAATTGATTTTGATTGAAATAATTTTGTGAGTAAAGAATCGAGAAACCATTTAAACCTAAATTAAATAAATGAACATAAAAAAATAAATTTTATTGTGAACTGTTTTTTTTGCCAATACCATATGCAAATGGATATAAAAATATATATATTAATTTTGAACCGGTTTTTTACCAATACCATTTACAAATATATCAAAAGAAAAGTTGTTGAGCACAAAGGAAATAATAATAAGTTGAGTAGGCAGAGCTCCGCTCATGTCAAAAGGATTTTGTACTGAGCCTACAATACGCAGACACCAATAATGAAAAAACTCAAGAAAAACTTTGACATCCAAAATAAATACTTACTAGTTTTAGAAAGGAAACTATTATTATAAAATTTAAACTTACTACCATTTTGTTGCAACATCACTAACTCTGCTGTAGACGGTCCCAAGCCCGTATTAGAAAATAGGAGGGAACCCATTGTTTTCTCAACCCATAGCTTCCATGATTCCTGACCCCAAACCCCCCAATTAAATGATAGTAAATGCTCTCGGGGTCGCACATTGGGTTTACTGGTTCCCTATTAAACCCACATTACATTAAAAACCGAGAATTTCTAATAGCAATAAATACATCTACAGCTCTGCTACTGAATCCTACTTACACCTCCTTTGCGAGGACGTAGGAGGGTGAAGTCGAATCTTTCACACCTAATAACGGAATCGACGTAATAACCGTATCGGAATGGAGGCTGGGCGATAGGGTAACTCCCCATCCCTGAAAAACCTTAAAATGTTTTGAAACCTGCAGAAGGGCCTCGGAATGGACTTGACTCACGGTAACGACCTCGCAAACGAAAAAAGGACTACGGCATTGGATCCTGGAATGTCAGATCACTCAATTACCCTGGCACTGTTAAGGATCTTTTACAACAGGCAAGTCAATATAAATTAAAAATACTGGCAATCCAGGAAACGAACTGAACTGGAAACGACATTCAAGACGTAAGATCGCGCAAATTTTCCAAAAGTTGGAGGCCTACCGGAAGACGAGGATTCGGAGTGGCCTTCATTGTGGATAGGCAGTTCAAATCGCTCATTATTGATTTTGAGGCAATCAATGAACGGTTGTGTGCGATCCGTATAAAAGCGAAGTTCTTCAAAATCTCGCTGATCAATGTTCACGCCCCGACCGAAGAAAAGGACGAAGAAATGAAGGAAACGTTCTACAATCACCTGATAAGACTAGTTGACTCATTGCCTATAAACGAAACAAAAATAATTCTGGGTGATTTCAAGGCTAAGGCTGTCAATGATGACATTGCATGTAGCAGAAGTCTAGTCATACGTTCAACTTGCTTCCCACATCGACGAACTCATAAGATGACCAGGGTGTCACCGTGTAGCAACACACAAAACCAGATCGACCATGCTCTGATCCAACAAAGTTGGTCCTCGAGCATACTTGACGCCCGTACACACGGAGGAGCCAATCGTAACTCAGATCGTTACTTGGTCAAATTAACATATCGATGTTGTATGTTAAAGGTATATTCAGCGAAGACCAGCCCGCTACAAAAATTTGACATCGAAAGGCTCCAAAGGCGTCCGCCGTCAAAAATTTCACGGAGACCCTCGACAACCAGCTGGCTCCCATCTTATCAGACGCGTCGTTAAAGACAAGCCTGAATGGAAGTGAAAGCGATTACTAAGTACGTGACAGAACAGACAATCGGACATCAAGCCATGCGAAGATAAATGATCGGTTCGATGATGAGTGCCAAAATTCGTTAACCAAAAAAAATCAGGCCTACAAAGAATACGTAGGTAGGAAAACCAGGACGAAGAGAGAACACTATGAAAATCTCAGAAGAGTGGCAAATAAGATGATTGGAACTTAGAAAAGAAAATAATATGACCACCAATTGAGAAGTATAGATGTAAGTTTTAGCGCGCAATACCACAAGACAAGCATACAAAGTAGCGAAAATCCTGAAACTTGATTATCAGCCCAAAACCAGGCTCTGTCGTTATCACATTGGCAATATCATCGCTGTTGAAACGAAGATTTAGGAAAGATGGGGACCTCCTTAACCCTCCGCACAGCTTCAGAACATTGGAGACTATAAATGTCGTCGGAGAGCTTCCATTGGTCTGGATGACGTGTGTCCCATCATCAAAGCCTAAAAGAATAATAAAGCGTCGGGTATCGATGAGATTCCAGTGGAGCTCATAAAATACGGTGGTAGCAGTGTTCATAAAGCTATTTACAAAGTCATCTAGCACATTTGGCAACAAAAACATATGCCGAAAGAGTGGAGTCAATCAATTATATTCCCTATTCATAAAAAAGGTGACAAGCTACAGTGCGAAAATTATAGAGGCATATCACTACTTTGTACGGCGTACAAAATATTTTCAAAGATCTTAGAAAATAAAATCAAATCAAACGCCAACAGTATTATTGGGGGATCAAGGTGGTTTTAGTGCAGGAAGATCGACAATAGACCAATTGTTTACAGTCAAGCAGGTATTTAAAAAATGCTGGCAGTTCAACATAGACGTAGACTTCAAGCAAGCATTTACTATCAAACCGTAACGCACTGTACCAAATAATGCTTGATCACCTCCGAAGTCCGCATCAATAACCAACTCACCGATGTCTTTGACACAAGTATCGGACTAAAACAGGGAGATGGGCTGGCCCCATTGCTATTCAATTTGGTGCTGGAGTGCATCATATGAAAGCTACCAGTCGATACACGAGGTTCATTACTATACAAGTCGAGCTAAATAGTAGCCTTTGCGGGCGATATCAACATTTTGTCACCGTCGTTAACAACTGGCAAAGAACTTTTCCTGAAACTTGACTGTGAAGCAAAACTAGAAAGGCTTCAAATCAATGAAAATAAAACAAAGCTCATGACACAGTTGAGGAAATATAGCTCAAGTGCAGAAAAAACCACACTCGTACCGCTTCCAACTGGATGCCCCACTCTTAGTTGGGAGTTGTAAGTGTTCGGAGTAAGAACGAAATCGTTTCGTGTCCTGTAGTAATCGAGCAGTCGCCTAGGCAAACTGTTCGAAAACCATTACAATGCTGATCCAATTTTAATTGTAAATTAAAAAAAATTAAAATTATTTAAATTTATAATTAAAATTTGGACAGGCAACCCCTTTGTATCGCAGTTCATCCACGAATTGCATTGTCCTGTAATGCAAACTACATTAGAGGGATGAGTAGGCTCGTCAAGAAACCCCGTTGTGACAAGAACAGTTCCGGGGATGATCGCCATAACGGGGGAGACTGGTTTAAATCGCCACATGTGGCAGACGCCTCGAGTAATCGGAGCTCGCGAAAAGAAAATGTCGACGTGTTGGCGAAAGTTGTGGTCGGTGTAGAAGTATTTTACGTTTTATAGTTACTTCATCTTGCGCATCTTTTAAAACCTGCAATTGATTAAACGCGTAAAGTGTTCTATTGCCGGTTGATCTATAAAGGTGTTGTGATGATGCGTAATAGGTGCCGGGATTTGTAAAATATGTGAACACCTCGGATAGTCCCTCCTCCCATTCTTTGTTGGTTGCTGCATTTTTAGAAAAATTTTTGTGTGTCACTCGAAGCTGATGTTGGTTGCATGAATTACCAGTGTTTTAGGACACTCTTAAATAAAGAAAACAGATTGCTAGCTAGCGCGCCCCATTTAACGTTTCGCTGATTGTTGTGCTGCCTGTCGTCATCTGTTGTGAATTTGAACAGCATTCGTCAAACAGTGCAAACAGTAGCGAAAGCGGTTCAGCACCGAAGTCATGCACTTAAGGTTGCGAGTGGAATTGAAAACTAATCGACAGCATTTTTTGTTTAGCGACAAAGCCAGAAAAAACCAAAAACAACCAGCATGAAATCATCTACTGACTTGTTACTATGGTATACGTAACATTCGACCACCTCCGCCTGATTTTAATTGAAAATATGGTTTAATTGGAGTATAGCAACGATCCAATATTGTAGCGGTGCAATTGATATTTGCCTGTAAACCTATTGGAAAACTACCTAAGCAAGATTGTCGTCAAATTTACATATCCCTTAGCAAATTAGCTTAATTGTTCCCTTAAAAGAAAAATGGTGTGCAGTGTTTGATGAGTAGACGTCAAAAAAGTGGCTCACCGTTTATTTGATGCAGTTCATTTTTCAAAAACCTTAGGCGCTAGACTTTCAATATGAAAAAGATTTAAACTGTAATTAATTAAATATTCAAGTGATCGTGAAGAAACTCTTGCTCTGATGAAATTATATAGTAAATATTCCTTTAATTTTACTGTCCGAGGAACTCTGAGCGTTTTCCAAGTTTAGAGTCGATAACTATTTATATACAACAGGTTCACCCACACCATTTACTAGCGCTCATCGAGGAAGTTGGGTAAGTCCTCGTTTGTTTCTCCTTAACTTTATTATTTTTATGTATTAATATATAAATATAACATTATTATATGATTATATTTACATTAAATACTCCCGATTTTTCACATTACATAAGGATAGTTGATTTTGGCATAAATGCTCGAGTATTACCAGACTAGAACGTTTACCTGGAGAAGATTTGTCACGCCTGCTAGGGAAATTCAAAGAAATAAATAAAATACTATAAAAAACGAACAACCAAAATAGAGTAACCAAAGTAAAAAAAAAATACTTGCACTTTATATTTTTACATGTGCCCTAGGTTAGTGATATCGAATTGAATAAAACACGTGTCAAAAATGAAATAGTTGTGAATAGAAAATCAAAGAGAAACTTAGTTGATGAGATTGCTATGGTAGCTAGTAGCGTAATTGTATTGAGTGCATAGCAAAGGACTTTAATTGCAAATGGTTGATGCCTTACGAAGTAATAATACTTTATTATAACGTTAGATAGGAAGCCATATGGTAGCAATTTGCATATGTATTAGTCGGCCTACTATGGACAAGCTTCCGAGAGCTGTCACCCAACTGCGGCATTAGCAAAAGCTTATATTTCGTAATATATACTATCTTCCGAATAAGAAACGTGCGGAAAGCATTCCGTGCATGCTATAAATTCACCTTGTATAACCCACTGTACTCCTAAACTTTTCAAGACGAGCAAATGAAGCACACGTTTTGCACCTTCGACTGATAGCTCAGCGTTGAGATGTAAACAAACTCCTATAAATTCATTTTGGAAGGCGATAAAAACTAAACGGGTATAAGAACTGAAATAATTTTCACTTCACTATGAGCGCTATTGTGTTCTCCGCGGGCCATCAGGATTTCACTGTAGAAATCCGCCTCAAAACCGTACAAAACTTCGAATTTTCGTTGGCACCTCCATAATTCTTCATATACCGCCATGTAAGTTAGCAGCAAAGTCGGCTTACTAATGATCATGTGTGTGGTAGTAAGCGCTGCTGCCATATGGCTTCCTATCTAACGTCAGTTTTGATTCAGACCAAAGAATTCGTGCATTCTGTATAGACAGCACATTTGTGCTTTCCATTTTAAATATTTCTAGGAAAACGCAGTGATGTGTTGAAAAACCAACAGTTAGCCCATAGTAAATGTTCAGTAGAATCAAACGAGATCGGTCTAGTATGATATAGAAAATTTGTTTTATCGAACGGATAAGTTTTCTTTGCACTAATTTCATTGATTAATGGCTGGCCCCCAATTTGGAAGCTAATTCATTACTGCTAGGATTAATCACATCACGTTGCAAAGCCAAATTAATCATTATTTTCGTACATCACTTATTTGATTTAATTATGTTTGGACGTTATATTAAATAGATTCAATTTTCTGTGCAGTATTCTTTCCAATTTCGATTGATTTTAAGGTATTATAAGTTGCTAAGTTGTAGTAATCAAGCAGTTAGTTAAATTTATTATTTTATTACTTTAAATTATTTGATAATTTCAGGGGAAATTTAAATTTTATTTTTTTTATTGCCATTTATAGATTTTATATTTTTTATATTCAACATAACTAAAACTGCTCGATTTGAATTCGGTGCAGGCAAAGGGTTGAAAGAAATTCATGCATAATATATCCCAGATCAACTAATTCACTACACAACCAGTAAATCATTTCCATCTAGAAAATCCGGTTATGACTAGAAAGTATGTAAAACACACATTCTCTCGCTCACCTCATTGGAAACCTAGACATACAAAAAAAAGAAAAAATACATTTACACTCATGAAACTGTTTGCAACAATTCTCATGAGTGAACCATCTACTCAACGCTACTTGCGATTAAATGCACCCCATCCGCGGATGCACATGGACAGTCAGGCGGGTCGCTGCTCTAGCTGAGTGATAGGTTCCCACAGTGAACAAAAACAACAACAGAAGCAAAAGCAACAAAACGCCTGAGGGATTTCCACGTAAATGGGAAAAGTATTTCTAAAGGATTGCAATGGTGGCAGCTCGTGAGTGGAGTGTTGATTAATACGTTGCCCGTGCCGGGTGGGATGGAGCCGGTTCGTGAGCGTATACGTCGGCCGTCGACTAGTTGTAGTGCATTAGGAACTGGTATTTGATTCGCATGGCCACGAGTACGCGATTCTGTCGGTTCGGTCACAATTTCAAGGTGTCCCACATTAAACCGAAGCTAAAACACGGTTCTGTGTCAAATTTTCTTGGCATTTGCCGCTGCGTTCGGTGACGCTCTGTCGTTCTTGTGCACAGTGATGATTCGTTCGTTATACTTGTTAGGAAGGTGAAAAATCAGCATTTTGTGGCAAGACTTGCGAACAACTTGTGCATCATATGATTTCTGCATTGAGATCAGTGCGACCGTGGAGGGGTTATTTGGATCTTGGGGAAAAGCAGGCAAAAAGTTGAGCGAATAATTCACCAACTGCTGTGTCTGCGCGCATAACCAGAGTTGACGCGAATAAAAGACGGGCGAGGAGAGCCCATTATATTTGCGGGCGATATATTCTAGCGTGTAGCAGCCTTGTGTTTGCGTGGACATGGAAGGTCACTGCCCAGCTCACATGCTATAATTGCATAAAAATAGCATCGAAAACGTGCAGAAATATTAAATGCAATGCATGGACGCTCTCAAATATTCGTCTCTCTGAAAAATGCTCGCGTTCAGTTATGGACATAGCGGAGATTCATGGCAGCTGGCTGTTGTAAACAAATGCGATTGTCACCGACGAAGTGAACTTAGTTGACTGAAATTTGTGCCATATAATATACGATAAAATTAGTGTGAAATTTGCGGCGCGCGAACTTATTCAGTTAATTGTATATACCTACACGTATTCGGCAAATACCTAAGACAATAATGCAACTGAGCGCGAATTTCAAATAGTTCTAGTGCGGTCAAATTACTTGTAAGTCTTTTAAGTGGCTTTTAGTAAAGTCAAGCTTTTGCTTTAGTAGCCATATCAAACACAACGCAAAATATAACTTTTCAAAATAAGTAATTTACGGAACGAATTTATATTCGAATTACCATAACAGGGTATGCATAGTGAAACGGTCGTTATTTAAGACACTTGAACTTATTGCGCAATTTTCGTGGAAAAAGGAGCTTTAATTTGTCGAAAGGAAATTTTATATTTGTACTTAATGAAACTATTCACACTTAAGCAAAACTACATAGAATTTAATAATTGCCAAAACATGTCGTCGCCATCATCGAATCATGATTGAGGGAAATCAATCATTCATTTAATGTGGAATTTTAGCGGATACCTGCATCGTCGTCGAGCGCTCGGAGGACCATGCGGGTAAGTGCCCTTTTTTTCTCATGTCTTTGGTTTGAGTTTGCTTTCTTTTTTCTAAATTTGTTTTTTTTTTTAAATTAAGATTTTTTCTATTTGCATAGAAGAAAAAAAAAATTTATGAAAAATAGTATTGCGTTAATGTAAATATATTGTTTTGATTTGGTGATATTGGTATATTGATTAAATTTTAAAAATTATTTCAATTATAAATTATATTATATAAGGAAAAAAACGGGAAGGATTGGAATAATGAATAAAAAAAAGATATATATTGATTATGAATGTAATGGACATAAAAATAGAATGAATTCATACTCCGTACCCTTCGGTCTTTCCATTACGTTGGATTTGACCGGGTATAAGACCCGGTACGGTGGCGGGCTCTCACCACAAAACATGAGCCGGCCGCCGGGTACACACTAACCTTCTTTGTTTCAGTTGACTTTGCGGGTTGAGTGGCCCGAGCAAGGTGCCTCTTTATGACATATGATTATGTAATCGAATTGCATAGTTCTATGGCATAAATTGGTCACCGGGGTACTTCTCTTCTGATGGGAAAGCTTATGCAAGTTAAGTTGTATGAGTTTTCCACTCAGAAGAGGAATACCTGGCCACTGCAACAATTATGGATTTTAATCCGGTTGGGTGGGTGCGCGGGGGCTCCATCACCACCCGGTTGCCCCTCTCTCATTTGTGGGCCATGAGCCTCTCCGGGTAAGGACGAAGTTACCCTGCTTCCACTTCTTTTTACTTGTTTCTCTTGTTCCATGAACAAGTCATTTGCCCCTGGTGTAGTTGCCTACGATTTTTGCGACTTCGGTCGCCTTGCTTTTCTCGACCCCAGAAATTCGTGAATGCGAAATTCTTTGTAGTGGGTTCTTGTGCTGGGGGAATGAACCCGCCCCACGACATCGCAATGCTAGCCTGCCAGCGCATTCACGCGTCCCCAGGCAAGGGCATTCTCGGCAGATACTGACACCTTCTTCGGCCGAGGCAGCAGACCATCGCTGCAGTCTTTCACGGACTTTGAAATACCTATTCACTACAAAGTGATAAAAGCTCGATATCTACAAATGCCCAGTTCTAAGCAAATTTAGGGAAATAACTATTGATACAAAGAAAAAAAAAATACTCAAAATTCTTGTTAGTGAATTTAATGAATTGATTATAAACTCGGCCTTTCTAGTACACTTAAAACCTGATCGGCTATGGGACCCGCCACGTTGGATGGCATCTCCACTCATGAGCTAGCCATCGGTTGAGCTCAACCTTTATTTTGACGTTACAGATACTCGCAGGGTAGAGTGGCCTTCCACTCACATCCTTATTTATGGTATAATATTATGTGATTTCATCACAAAAGATTAAAACATAAATTTGTAATGTTGATGGTTTCCATTTGAGGGAAAAGTTCATGCAAACTATGTTTACATGAGTTTTTTATTCAAATGTCATGTCTGCGATGGATCTTGATACCGCTTATACCTGGATGCCCCACTCTTATTTGGGGACCATAAGTATCGTCGGTAAGACGAAATACTCTCAAGCCTCGTCTGTTTTCACCAGGCCCAGTTTCCTATTTTCTTTAGCGATTTTCACCCTTAGTAGGTTACCTCGGCCTTGACACCTGTCGATCCGTAATTCCATCTGTAAATTCGTGCAGACGTAATTTTTTTGTAGTTTCCCCTTGTGCTGGGGAAAAGAACCCGCCCCATGACACATCCTCAGACAAGGCCAATCTTGGCGAGTATCACCATCCTCTCTCTGGCCGAAGCAGCAGACCATCGCAGCAGTTCTTTACGAACATTTTTATACACCCATATTACTAAAGTTCCGCGCGAGTTAAGTTATTACTTGTTATGTTTCTCAAAAAATTATTATAGTTCCTTCCATGAAACTTGAAATGAGAACCCTTTATATTTTAAGTTTTATACGCAACATTTTATTGAACTTATCAACTTATTTCTGATACCGTTTACTTATAATGCACTGAACTTTAAATTAGAATTGAGAAGTCAATAACTTTGTTTATTTGATATCCGCAGGCCAATCCTCTTTTTTCTTTAAAAGCCGTCGGGCCTTGCTTGACACTGAAGATGACTCAAAGTAGTCGAAACGCAAGGCCCGACGGCTTTTAAAGAAAAAAATAGAATTGAGAACTTTCTTTTAGTTGAATTGAGATTGAACTTTGAACTGGAACTGAGATGAAAATCAATTGTATTGTCTTCTTATATATCATGAATCTTCATAGTGGGTGATTTCATCGTGAGATATGCTGACTTGGACTTTTATCGAGGATGAGATAAGCATTGGATACTTTGTCGCAATATTCGTGGATGATCTATATCGTGAGGTATGCTGAATTGGATTGAGAATGCAATATTGGATTTTATTGAGGATGCAATATTGGAATTTTATTGAGGATTGCGTACTTTGTTGAAATATATGAATTGAACATATGCATGTATGTATATTAGTAGGTAAGTGATTGTGAACGTAGTAGAGCTAGGATGTTTAGGTGTTGTAGTAGTTATTAGGGAAGGTTCAGGTAGTATGGGGTTTGTAACTCCTTCCTCCTCTGTGGTAACGTTGTCCTCAACGTGTTTACTACTTTGGGATTCAATATACTTTTCAGCATTTAAAATATTAATTTTTATACTATTTCTTCTATTTTTACAATACACGTACATAATGAAAGTGATAGTTGTGACAATTATAATAAATGTTAATGTAGATCCCACTGTTACAATGTTCTTTTTATATTGAAATTTGGTTTCTTCGATTTTATCGTAATTGTTTATGTTTTCTAATTGTAATTGGTCTAAATCTATTTTGAATATATAGTTAGATATATTTTTAATTGGTTCTAACATGAGTATTTGCTTGAATTCTTTTACAGTATTGGTAAATGTTCGATTGTTGATTTCCATTTTACAGTTACTAAATCTTAGTACATAGGATCCAAAAAGAATTTATATTTTTTCATTACATGTTTGTTATAAAACTTCATTTGAATTTGTTACAAAAATTAAACATTTTTCAATTTCTTCTGTTGTAGTTATATTATTTAACTTTACAATACATATTGTGTTTTTTCAGTTCAATATGTTATTTAATGACTTTACATGTTTATTTTATTCATAATACTTATTTTTGTAATAGATCGCTTCGTTTATATTGATATCTAATGATTCAAAGTTACTGTTTGGTATTTTTCTTTCATAATATGATGATGAAGGCTCAGTAAGTATAGGCACATTGACGACAAATACTATTGTACTGTTACATGCACGAATAATTCTGCGAGCTACTGTTGCAATTGTTTTCACAACCATTAAGAACCTCATGATCAACAAAGTGAATTTACTCGAAACCACGAGAACCCACCAAGCATGATCAACATCTGAAAGTGACGTCACTCCATTCATTAAGCTGCTCAAATATACAATGTACGAGAAATGGGTTGAATGTGTAGAGATCCTATATAAAGGCGAGCTGAATGAATGGGGGGATGATTCATTAGAGCCGCGACAATAAAAACTGTGATAGTGTGGAGCGAAAAGAAAAGCGATATTGATCGAGTAATAGAAAAGTGATTTCCGTTGATTGTGAAGTGATTTTAGTGGACAGTTGAAGTAAAAATTGATAGACGACTTGTAAAATAGTGAAAATTAAAATTGTGAAATAGTTAAATAAGTGATAGTACATTTTTAAGTAATTAAATAAACTCTTTGAACTTAATTTAAAAGACAGTGCGTTTTCACTTTCTCGGAACGTTAAAATAATCAGCCGCGAACCGTAACACGCGAGAGTGGTGTCGAGAAGTGAGAAAGAAAACTTTGAAAGTGAAACTTTTAAGCATTTTTAAGGTGCACAATAGTGAAATGTAAAGTGGAAACTGGTGGAAAAAAAGCCGAAACAATAAAAATACAGCGAAGCTAACATCAATGAACTTACCATGGTGGATGAGCCCTCAGATGCGGAAAAAGGCGCAGAAGGTGGAGAAGCAGAAACACCAAAATCAAAGGAACCAGAAAATGCGCTGATGCAAATGCTGATGCTGATGCAGCAAGAGCAGCGACAACAGTCATCCAATTTAACTGCGAAGCTCAATGAACAGTCACCCAATTGAACTGCGAAGCTCAATGAACAGTCATCCAATTTAACTGCGAAGCTAAGTAAACAGTCATCCAGTTTAACTGCGAAGCTCAATGAACAGTCATCCAATTGAGCTGCGAAGCTCAATGAACAGTCATCCAATTTAACTGCGAAGCTAAGTAAACAGTCATCCAGTTTAGATAAACAACCAGCGAATCTGGACCAACAAGCGAACGAATCAAGGGAGTGCAAAAACAGTCAACCGAGATAAAAGCGGAGCTCAGTAGTCTGAACAAATGCGTCGAGGAAAAGATTTACCAGGTCGAGGAGAAGGTCAGCCAGGTTAACAAGAGAATCAACTATGAGATCAGCCAGGCCAAAGAGAGAATCAACCATGCGATGAAAAAAGTGAAAAAGGAATTGGAAGCAGCGAAGGCAGCAGTAACCAACTCACCAAACCCACTTATAACCGCAGTGCATAGCACATTCAGAAATGTGAAAGCACCAATATTCGATGGGCAAATGGTCTGGAGTGTTCACAAAACACAGTTTGAAGCTGCCGCAAGGGCAAATCACTGGAATGAGCAGGAACGAGCAACTGCACTAATTCTTGCTCTAACAGGCCCAGCTGCCGAGCTTTTGCAGACTATCCCCGTTGAGTTACACTCTAACCCGGCTGCTATATTGAATGCGCTCGACATGCGTTATGGAGGCGATCATCTGAAGCAGATTTGTCGGGCACAGCTACGGCATCGGATGCAGAAGTGTGGCGCAACCTTACACCTGCTGGCCCAAGACATTGAGTGACTGGCACTTTTGGCTTACCCAGCTTACGACCCAGAACATCGAGATGACGCAGCAACAGAAGCGTTCATTAGCGCATTAAGGGACCCAGAATTGCAACAAGCTGTGCGTTTAGCTCAAAAGCAAACAGTCAAGGATGCATTGGCTTATAGTCTGAACTTTGAGGCAGTGAAAAATGTGACCACTGCCCGGGCTCGCAAGGTAGCGGCAGACGAGTGCAGGTGTGAGCACGTGGAAAATGAGTGAGAGCTGCAAGTAAATGGTACGCCTAGATGCTGGAATTGTGGTGAGAAGGGGCACCTGCAAGGAGACTGCAAGAAGCGAAGAAAACGGAGCTATTGTCCAGAATGGTGGAGATCCAGACCGTGTCAGGAGGCTAGAATAGAAGCCCATCAAACTGAAAGGGCCAACTTCATGCCAAGGATGTCGGCTAGGAGATTCGACATCCCCAGCACCCCCATCACCGTGTCAAGGCAAAATCGTGGAGAAGCAGACTTATGCCTTCCTGGTCAAGTTGATAAAGAACATTGCACCATAACAAACGACACTGGTGCAACCCGATCGACGATCTGACCAGACCTAGTGAGGCCCCAACTACTTCACAAGGGCAGAGTTCATGGCAATGCTGACGCCCTTTCTCGTCATCCATGTCCAGCTAACTGCAAGCATTGCCGACGGATTGAGGAAAAGGAACCGCACGTTGATCTGCGATTGGTAACGGCCGAATTCGATGAAGGTTGGTCATCGGAAGAGATTCAAAATGCCCAGTTAGCCGATGAAGACATCGGACCATTGCTCGTATGGAAGGAGATGACTGGGCGATCTGAGTGGAAAGATGTTTCAATGCATGGCGCAACCCTGAAAAGCTATTGGGCACAATGGAACTCCCTTCAGGGTGGCGTACTCAAGCGGAAATGGGAAACGGCGGATGGAAGCTCATATAAGATGCAAACTATACTACCCAAAAGCCGAATCCACGATGTGGTTAAGGAAATGCATGAAGGATCCTCGGGAGGCCACCTTGGTGTTAACAAGACCTTAGCGAAATTGCGGGAAAGGCTCTACTGGCTCCACGCTCGAGAAGACGAAGAGGACTGGTGTCGCAGATGCATAATTTGCGCTTCCGTCAAAGGTCCAAAGCAACGACTGAGAGGACAAATGCAAACCTACAACGCGGGGGAACCGTTTGAAAGGAATGCTGTTGACATCGCAGGACCCTTTCCTGAATCTGGATGGGGAAATCGATACACATTGGTTGTAGCCGATTATTTCAGCAAGTGGCCCGAGGTCTACCCCATTCCCAACCAGGAGGCAACTACTGTAGCCGAACAGCTAGTGTTAAATTGGGTCAGTAGGTACGGCGTACCTTGTGAACTACATTCAGATCGAGGCCGAAACTTTGAGTCACTAGTTTTTGGCGAAATGTGCGAACTACTGGGAATACGGAAAACGAGGACAACACCACTGCATCCCTAATCCGATGGAAAGGTCGAACGTTTCAACGGCACGCTCAATAAACACCTCGCCAAGATGGTTGACGAAAACCAAAGGGACTGGGACCTACATATTCCCTATTTTCGACGGCGTACAGAGCTGCTGAACATCCATCGACGGGCCAAGCCCCAGCCAAAGTTATTTTATCTCGCTGTAGACACCTTGCGGATTCTTGGCGATAGCAGTCTCTACAGACTTACACGCTTCAGCAAGCATAAGACTAATGGGAGACATTAGTTGAACACCACCGCTACCAGCACGACCCAAACCACCACCTCCACTACCTCCCTTTATCTTATTTGCACCCGCTTCTGTTAAACTAATTTTATTCTGCGCAATTAACGGAGCGAATCGTCCAACAACCATTTTCAAGTCCCAAGACGACTGAAATGTGGAATAAGCCGAGACACAGAGTGCATCCAGGATATGGCGAGGGCCTGCATTCATTCGTAAATCATGTTTAATTAAACGGATGACCGTTTTCAAATCATCCGGGCTACAGGCTTGACAAAACTTATGAAAACATTCAATTTGGTCATCCTTGCGTGTAATTTCGGTCAATTTATCCAAGAACTGATCAACATCATAAACTCTGAGTTTGTTGTCGATTTTCGGTTTAACCGTTTTTGAAAATTCAAAGTATTTTCGAATCGTTTCCGAGGCATCACTTTTCTCCAAATCGAATAACATTTCACCGTGATCTGTACGAAAGATTCTTGAAAAGACTTTGATCACTTGTTTACTTTCCAAGTTATAAACTCTTTTGACGGTGGACGGTAGAAGAAGTTTAAACCAAAGATAAATATCTCCTTCAAATTTTTTGCCACTTGAACCCTTTATTAAAAACGATTGTAAAATTTTCGACTTTTGTATATAGCCAGATACTGTGGCAATTTTATCACAGATATTTCTAAATGTTGCAAATAAGTTATCATCACAGTTTTTATCAATAGGAGCAGTTGAGGTGGATGGTTTAGGAGCTGGTGGGAGAATTGCTTCAGGCTGAGGTTGCTTTCCCTTGTTTGGGAGTAAACTCAAGTTATATTCAAATCTCTCCAAAACCAAATCTTTATCTTCTTCGTTCAGCGTGTCCCATACTTCAATGTCGTGCACTGACTCAATTCGTTTTGTCCCTGGTTTCTGATTTTTAAACACTTGAAAAGGACAATCAAAGTGATACCAGTGTTTCATTTTGCCACCACTATCCGAGAAGTAGTTAGGCACCAATTTGGCTATTCGCAACACATCACGTTCACATTTTTGTTTACACCTTTTGCAACTTGCACGAGCAGCTTTCGTTTTAACAATAAAGAAATCTTTTTCATTACCATCAATATCCATTATTCAGACTTTTAAGTGAAAAAATCTGAACACTAAGAAAAGCTGGGTTGATGCATTTGGTTTAAATATAGCAACGTTGTTATGAGGTTATTCCTGTACTTTCTACGTGGAATATCTTATTTACAATCTGTTTTTATCAATTTTTATCATTTAAGTTAATGTTCAATTTCAGTAAATTAAGATAAGATATTGCAAAACAACCGGCAATAAAAGATGTAGAATTTCAGATGATAAAACGTTGTAAACAGGATTTTCCACGTAGAAAGTACCTAAATAACCTCATAACAGCGTTGCTATATTCAAACCAAATGCTTCAATCCAGCTGTTCAGCAAGTGGCCCGAGGTCTACCCCATTCCCAATCAGGAGGCAACTACTGTAGCCGAACAGCTAGTGTTAAATTGGGTCAGTAGGTACGGCGTACCTTTTGAACTACATTCAGATCGAGGCCGAAACTTTGAGTCACTAGTTTTTGGCGAAATGTGTAAACTACTGAGAATACGGAAAACGAGAAAAAAACACCACTGCATCTCCAATCCGATAGAATGGTCGAACGTTTCAACGGCACGCACCAAAGGGACTGGGACCAACATACTCCCTATTTTTGATGGCGTACAGAGCTGCTGAATATGCATCGACGGGCCAAGCCCCAGCCAAAGTCATTTTTGGAAAGGCTATTCGTCTGCCAGCTGAGATAAAGTTCGGGACACACCCTGAGAAACCCCAAACGATCTCGGAGTACGCAAGTGAGCTAAGAGAACTGTTGAACCAGATACATTGGACAGTGCGAAAACACCTCGAATCGGCTACTGACCGCATGAAGACCAGGTATGATCTGAAGGCAAATTCTACTGGCTTCCAGCAAGATGATTTGGTGTGGCTATATAACCCACAGTGACGGAAGGGTAGGTCTCCAAAGTTGCAGCATAATTGGGAGGGACCATACCGGGTTACAAAGCGAATCAACGACGTCGTATATCGCATACAGGAACACCGTAAGCCGAGAGCCAAAATGAAAATCGTGCACCTGGACCGTCTTGCCCCATATTACAAGGAGAATTGACTACAACTGGTGACACATCTTTCGGGGCGAAAAGGACTGAGGTGGGGGCAGTGTTACATGCACGAATAATTCTGTGAGCTACTGTTGCAATTGTTTTCACAACCATTAAGAACCTCATGATCAACAAAGTGAATTTACTCGAAACAACGAGAACTCACCAAGCATGATCAACATCTGAAAGTGACGTCACTCCATTCATTAAGCTGCTCGAATATACTATGTACCTCTCGGCAGAACATTCGCCAATGTACGAGAAATGGGTTGAATGTGTAGAGACCCTATATGAAGGCGAGCTGAATGAGTGGGGGGATGATTCATTAGAACCGCGATAGTAAAAACTCGATAGTGTGGAGCGAATAGAAAAGCGATATTGATCGAGTATAGAAAAGTGATTTCCGTTGATTGTGAAGTGATTTTAGTGGACAGTTGAAGTAAAAATTGATAGACGAATTGTGAAATATTGAAAATTAAAATTGTGAAATAGTTAAATAAGTGATTGTGCATTTTTAAGTAATTAAATAAACTCTTTGAACTTAATTTAAAAGAAAGTGCGTTTTCACTTTCTCGGAACATTAAAATAAACCCAAACACGCGACGGTACTATTTCGAATAAGGAAACTAATCGATATATCTCGCAATTCTTGAAAGGAAAGTCCGTAAGTATCAATTTCGTCATGAGTCAGTATTTATCTCGACATAATACCGGATTTTGCAGAATTGATACTATCAAGTATTTCCTTCAATTAATCTTTGATTTAATCAAGATTAAGACTTAACTGTACGAGTATGTCCATAAGTATTTCGTTTATGTAGTATGTAACGTCATTCATGTCGTAAATTAATTTTTTTACTGAGTTATTAGTATTATTTATATTTATGAGTATTTTATTCAAGTTAAATTGAAAAGTATTATTTATTTGTAATCGTTTATTCATAGTTTCTATTACAACGTGATTATTTGGATCGATTATTTTTAGATGTTCCATTATTTCCTCGTAATCATCATTATCCATAATTCCAAAATAGCCATTTATCAATTTTTCTTACAGGGTTGATTAGACCTCTTTCATTTCTTTTTAGATTTTCGCATATTTGAATATATCCGGGCTGTTTGCCTAGTTCTGAATTACACGTTTCTTTTAATGGGCTAATTGCCTGATGTATTTTGTTCTATTGTCCATTTGATCTGTTTGGTTTGCTTAGATTTTCGTTTTTTTTGACGAATCTTTTTGTTTCTTTTGTTAGTTTTCAGAGTTTTTATTGTCTTTATTAGTTCTTCTGTATAAGGTGTCAAATCTATTTGTTTAGAGATTTCATTCAAGGCATACTCGTATTGTTTTAGATCAATTCTATGGTAAATTCTTACAAAATCTTTGATTTGTCTGACAGGGTCTTTCTTAATTAGAACCATTCCGGAATTTGAATCGATTTTTTCCATTGCCATTTCTGATGTTGTTGATGAAATTGCAGTGAGAATAAGGACTAGGAATATTCGTATTCCAAACTTAGAGGATAACGTCTGAAATTTAGGAGAGGAGTTTTCCTTGAGTAATTTCTGGGATCATTTTCGTCCTTAGTTGGGGAATTCGACTTTGATTAAGATTTAAGTTCTTATTCCTTGAGATCAATTCAGCTATTTGACAGCTAAAAACCCCGCAATCTAATTGATTTTCTTGTTCGGGTGTTTCTAAGAGATTCTCTTTAATAAATACAGATGTGTCAAAGGGTTGGTTGCGTTTTTCAAGAGATTCCTCTTTAAGATATTCTTCTAGAGAGTTTAAAAGTTGGGTATTTGTATTACCGAAAGAGTAACAATACTTAATGTTCTTTTCCTTGAAATCTATGACAACCAAGCACCAATGGTTACCATTAATGTGGACCGGCAATATGAATAGATCGTAAGAAAATATATCAGTTTTTCTATTCCACCTAGAAATAGAACTATAGCCTTATTGTAGGTATCTAGGGATGAAGAAGGTTTTGAAACAAATATACCTTTGGTAGGTCTGTGTTATGTCGGCTTCTTTCAGAAATTAAGTTTAAATTGAAATTAATAATTTGATTGCTGAACCAGTTTCCTTGCCTCAGAGTACATATGTCTTTTCTTATAATGTTAAGACTGAATTTTGAGAAAAGGATATCAATTGATTGTCCATTGTTTATGCTTCTTCTATCTGGTCTATTTGTTCGTTTGTAAGATCGTTTGTTGCATCGTATGTAGTTTCATCTTCAGTTTCGTTTTCGGTTTCGATATCTTGTTCTCGTAGGAAGTCTTTAATATTGACTGTATTGAATTCGTTGTCTGCAACGATTTTCTTAGGTTTACCTAGAATAGCTTTTCGTTCTTTTATCAAGTCTATGCACGTAATAGTATTCTTGTTAATTGTCTCTTTGGTGTATAATTGTTTCGAAAATCTGTCGATGACTGTAAAGTATTGTCTTTTGCCTATGTAAAATATGTCGATGTGAACTATTTGGTTAATGTCTGTTTGCGTCTCCGTTAGCTCAAATTCTAGTTTCACAGGTTTTCTGTCGTATTGTGCTAGGTTACAAACGTCACAGTTATTGATGTATTTAGTAATGAGTCGTATATGTCCCTGATAATAATATTTATTTTTTAGTTCTTCGTAATTTTCAATGATTCCGCGATTTTCATGGACGCTCTTGATTTTCGTAAAACAGTTTTTTTTCGGTTAGGAAGTCAATTACAGGCTCGGTACATTTAATAAATTTTAATTCTCGATTATTTGAATATAGTTTAACGATGACTAATTGGACTTTGTTCCAACCGTGATCATTATGATCGCTATAGATGCCGATGGAACCTTTACCTGGTATATATCTTCTCAAAATATCTATTAAAATTATTTCATTCCTTCCTTCAATTCCTTTTTCTTTTTATCCGTGATAATAATTTGTGTTTTATATATGGTTACAAATTTACCTGAATGTATAGTTGCAACGTTACTTTGGATGTCCATTTCCGCGTTGATGTTTATTTCATTTTTGTCTGCGTTTATTCTGCTTAGAAAATCGGATACATTATTTTCCTTGCCTTTAACGTACTCGATATTAAAATTGTATTCGTTAAGTTTGATTTTCCATCTTTGGAGCTTACTATTTGGCTCTTTTAGGTTGTTTAACCAGACTAATGGTCTATGGTCAGTTTTTATATCAAACTTGACTCCGTAAAGGTACGGCCTGAAATATTGACATGCCCACACGATTGCTAGTAGTTCCTTTTCTATTACAGAGTAATTCCGCTCATGTTCATTGAGTATTCTACTTGCATAGTAAACAGGATATCCTTGTTGTGATAGGACAGTGCCTATAGCTGTGCCTGATGCATCCGTTGTAAGGGTGAATTTTTGCGAAAAATTTGGGTAATGTAGTATTGGATGATTAGTTAAAAGACTCTTTAGTTTTTCGAAAGCCGCGATATACTTTGGATCATCAAAATTGATTTTGTTACTTTTCTTTAACGAGTCAGTAAGAGGAGATGCAATCTTAGCATAGTTATTTATAAACTTCCTATAGTATCCGGTTATTCCCTGGAATGATTTAATTCGTTTTGTTGTATTTGGAATTTTCAAATTTTGAATAACTTTGACTTTATCTGCATTTGGTTTTATTCCTTCAGGTGTTAGTATATGTCCGAGATAATCTGTTTCTTTCGTAAAGAACTTGCACTTGTCGATTTGTATTTTTAGGGCATGTTTCTTTAGTGTTTGTAGTATTTTCCTAGTATTGTCTTCCATTTCTTGGAGTGATGTCGCAAATATTAAAATGTCGTCTAGGTATACTACACAAATTCTATTTATGTAAGGTTGTAATACCTCGTTCATCATTCTCTGAAACGTAGCAGGGGCGTTCTTCAATCCAAATGGCATTCGAGTGAACTCGTAATGTCCTTGTAGGGTTGAGAATGCAGTTTTATGTCGGTCATTTTCGTTGACTTTAATTTGGTGGAATCTCTTCGCTAGGTCAAGAGATGTGAAATATTGAGCTTTTCCTAATTTATCAAATATTGAGTCTATATTAGGTATCGGAAATTTATATTCGATTGTTTCTTCGTTTAATTTACGATAATCAATTACAATACGCCATTTAGTTTTTCCAGGATTGTCCGTTTTCTTCGGTACAATCCAGATAGGTGCGTTATAAGGCGATGATGAAGGATGAATTATTCCTTGTTTCAGCTTGTCCGCTATTTGGATTTGAAATTCTTCATCATGTTCTTGCGGGAATCTATACAGAGGCGGACAAAAGTCTACGACAACTCCTTATATAGAGATTCTGGTTAATTGGAAGCTTTAAACAAAAATCCATAGATGTTCATTTTTCAGTAACGTAAATATATTTATCAAAAAACAAAGAAAAAAACATTTCATAAATAAATTCGTAAAAACATAAGAAACTCACTGGACAAAAGTCTACGACGATCAGTGTCGGCTGACTTATAAGTTCAGTAGAGGTTTTTGCCTAAATTTTCCTCTAGCTAATTGTAATAATCTCATAGAAATACGATAATATGCATAGTTTTAAGTAATGTTCAAACGATGGTGAGATGACTTTGTCAGAACACCTACTATATTATAAGGCCTCTGTACCGCATACATTCCAATAAAGAAAATTATATATATAAACGTATTGAAAATTTTAAAAATTTTTGCTGGCTTAATATTTGGTTGGACCCTCTTTCGCATCAATTACTGCTTGCAGGCTTCGGAGCGTAGGGGCAACTAAATTAGCAGTTTCTACTGATGTAATTTTCTCCCATTCTGTAACAAGCGCTTCCTTCAACAAATTTTTATTTTTAATGTGACATTTTTGAATTTTCCGTTCCAAAAGCTCCCATGCATGCTCTATTGGGTTTAAATCAGGACTTTGCGGAGGCGTATTAAGTTGCCTGGGAGCGTAGTACAATAACCAGTTCTTGAGGTAAGGTGCTGTATGTTTTGGATCATTGTCTTGTTGGAAAATCCATCTCTCTCCAAGACCCAACTTCTCCACTTATGGTTTCAAATGTTGTTCTTACAGGTTCTTGTAAACAGAACGGTCCATTGAAGTTTCAACAAAAGCCAATCTGCAAACTCCAGATGCAGCGATGGCTCCTCAAACCATCACATTACCTCCACCGTGCTTGACAGTAGGAATCAAATTGTTGGTCTCTAAAGCCGTGTTCTTTTTCCTCCATACTCTACTGCGACTATCACTTCCAAAAATGTTGAATTTGGAATCATCTGTGAAAAGGAAGTGATTTCAAAAATCATTGTCCATGTCGATATGGGCCTTGGCGAACTGTAGACGCAGAAGTCGGTTCTTGGCGGAAATTAATGGCTTTTTACGAGGAGTTCTACCTTGAAACCCATTAATATTTAATGCTCTCGTGATGGTTCTTGCATGAACATCCTTTTTCCTCTCCAAAGCCACTTGTATATTGGCTCTAATGGAACCATACTGGACGTGACATTCGCTTCGGAGTCCTCAGTACGGAGGATACACAACTGGAAAGTATTAGAGGACTACTCAGCCTGTGATAATCAGTGCATTCTGCTTGAGATAAGTGATGCTGTCTCCCGACGTCCGTGCTCTCGGCCTTCTACAACTGGATGGAACATCGGAAGGATGGACGTCGAGAGGTTCGTCAAGGTTCTCACAGCAGGTGAGCCGCTGCAGCGAGCTTCGGAGGGGACGGAAGACTACTACTATGAGCATCATTACGACTGCTTGCTGCGCTTCTACGCCCCGTCGAAGACCCCGGCACGGCAAGCCCCCAGTGTACTGGTGGTCTACTGAAATCGCGGAAAAGCGAAGGGAGTATCACAAGCTTCAACGTGAGGCTCAAAGGGCGCGGAACCGTGACGAGGCATGCAACCAGGTGGCAGCATATAAGTCGGCCAGCAAATGCCTTCGCAAACTGATCAACAGTAGCAAGGCTCGCTGCTGGCAAGAGCTAGTGGACAATGTGAACAAGGATCCGTGGGGCCTTGGCTACAAGCTGGTCATGGGGAAACTTGGTTGCCTACGGAAGCCTTGTATACATGACGCGGAAAAGATGGACGCGATAGTGCGGGGACTCTTCTCTGCCCATCCCGTCCGTGCTGACGCTGTCCATGGTGAAACAGCAGTAGAGTATCCACTCTTCACACAGCAGGAACTGGAGGAGGCAGCCCTCTCATTGAAAGCGAGGAAGGCTCCAGGTCCAGATGGTGTTCCAGCTGAGGTGTTGCGACTCGGCTATCACCATTGTCCTGACTTGCTGCTCAGCACATTCAACGCTTGCCTAAGGGACGGGGTTTTTCCGGTACGATGGAAGGTGGCGAGGCTCGTGCTGATCAGCAAGGAGAAGGGAAGTCCCGGATCACCGTCTGCATACCGTCCGTTATGCATGCTAGACACGGCTGGGAAAGTGCTAGAGAAACTCATCAAGGGAAGACTCACTGACGCGATTCGTGCTGCTGGGGACCTATCTCCTCGGCAGTACGGCTTTAGAGCAAGACGTTCTACCATTGATGCGATTGCAAAGGTGGTGAATGCGGTCCAAAGGGCAGAGGCATATAGTCGCACCAAGCGACGGATCGTCCTGTTGGTGACACTCGACGTCAGGAATGCCTTCAACTCCGCTAGATGGGTGGATATTCTGGACACGCTGGAAAACTCTTTTCAAGTTCCAGAATATCTAATGCGGCTTTTGAAGAACTACCTAAAGGACCGAAGCCTGCTGTACGACACGAGACAGGGCCAACAAAGGATGGAAATTACATCGGGTGTTGCCCAGGGATCTATCCTTGGTCCGGACCTGTGGAACGTGTCTTACGACGGACTACTGAGACTTGAGATGCCAGATGAGTCGCGCTTGGTCGGCTATGTGGATGATGTTGGGGCTCTGGTCGCTGGACGCACCGTTGAACAAGCGCAACTTGGGCTAGGTATGCTAATGCGCCGAGTGAGGGGCTGGATACTGCTCACGGGCTGAGTTTAGCACTGGAAAAAACCGAAGTGGTCATCTTGACAAAAAAGAGAATCCCTAGAGTAAGGATGATCAGTATTGGAAACATACAAATCGAATCGAAGCCAGCGGTGAAGTACCTGGGGCTACTGATCGACTCGAAGATGAGTTTCTCTGAGCAAATCAGGGCAACGGCTGAGAAGGCTGCTTCGGGAATATCGGCCCTGAGTCGACTTATGGCCAACGTAGGGGGACCCAGCCCATCAAGAAGACGCCTCTTGATGAGTGCTGTAGGGTCAGTGCTACTGCACGGAGCAGAGGAATGGGGCAACGCTCTCAGCAAGGAGGTATACAGAAAACGTTTGGCACAGGTACAGAGAAGAGGAGCACTGAGAATTGCATCTTCGTATCCAACAGTCCCCGACTCGGTGGTGAGAGTGATTGCAGGCGTGATACCTGTCGCCCTCCTTGCTAGAGAGCGCCGCGCTATTTACCTGCGCCGAAACGAGGATGCGTGGGAGATAGTTGTCCGCGAGGAGAGACTTGGGTGAATTGCACGAAGGGAAGGTGGACTGCGCGCCTCATCCCGGATGTCAGGCCGTGGCTGAATCGAAGGCATGGTGAGACTGGCTTCTTTCTGACCCAGCTTTTGAGCGGGCACGGGTGTTTTCAGTCTTACCTGCACAAGATCGGTAAGTCACGGTCTCCCGATTGTCGGTTTTGCCCAGGAGAGGAGGACAATGCCTGTCACACAATTTTTGCGAGTACAAAATAGGTCAGGCTGCGAAGCTCACCCCGGATAATATAGTTGCGGTGATGCTCAAATCGGTTGACAAATGGAACCAGGTGGGGCATTATGCTCGGGTAGTCCTAAAATATAAAAAGGACTCACAGCAGCCGGGGGCGCTGGGGCTGGGGGATCTCTCTTCTGGCATTTCCTCTTCCCCTCTCCCCTCCCGCTAGGAAAGGGACTCCTCAGCTTGAAGGCGCCCCGCGGCGTAACAAAACGAGACCTGGCCCGAAGTAATGTGTCTCAGGTTGACAGGGGAGGTGTTTAGTGGGTAGTCCAGTCGCGCATGGGAGTCCCACACTCTGTGCATAAATAGCATTGACCTCCCTACCACAAAAAAAAGCCACTTGTTTCGCCGAATCTGGAGCACTTATTTTTGGATTCCTGTTCACTTTTTAGGTCTTTGTAAAAAAATTTTTACAAAGACCTACTAGTTTCGCGACCTGTCTGTCCGTCTGTCCGTGCGTCACAGCTGATTTCCTCAGAAACTATAGATGCTAGAATGCTCAAACTTTGTGAAATGGTCAAAAGTGATGGTCTCTCAAAAGTTAAGGTCTTAACAAAAATTTAAAAAATGTTCAAGGGGGGTCCCCCCTAATAACGAATTGGCCCTTAAACATTTTTTTTCATCAAAGGTAGTCAAGTGGGGTATCAAATGAAAGGTCTTGATAAGAACTTTTAGAATCTGAAATAAAAAAATCATTTAATGAATTAGGGGGTCCAGGGGAAGGCAAAATGTACCCAAAATTTGTGTCTTTCCCCCTCGCGATTGGACACCTTTCAGCCGAAAAATCTGAAAATTATCACGAACGTGGACCTTTATGAGTACAAGGGCAACAAATACCTGAGAAATCGAAATTCACTCAACTTTGTTGATAATAGTATGATTTGTAGATTTTACATTTTTGCCCATAAAATCAAAACGGTACCTTTAAACTTCTTGAAATTTCGTTATTATATAGACTAACATAAGATATATATGTTCACAAAATTTAATTGAGATCGAATCATAATTAAGTGAGTTATAGCCATTTTAATTATATGGAATTACACCAACAATAACACGTGTTTATGGTTGATATAGGGTTTTCCAATAAGAGGTGTTATTTTGATATTAAAAGAAAAATGCCATTTTTAAAACAAATGATCGAATGTTTATTTCATTATAAAGGAGAAGATATGCGGTTGATAGCAATAATTAAGATTGAGGAAATAACCACCACGACACGCCTACAGGACCATATCCTATTCATGAAATTTTCCATAACCAAATCGCAAAGTGGTTGCCCTATGTCCTCGATAGCCTCACGAATTTCATCTTTGAGGTCTTGAATCGATGCTGGGCTATCGGCATAGGCCTTCTCTATCACGTGGCTCCAAAGGAAGAAGTCGCAAGGTGTTAAATCAGAAGATCTATTCAAAATAACACCTCTTATTGGAAAACCCTATATATGTTTAAAATTGACTTAGGCACTTTTATTTTCTTTCAATTTTCATGAAAATTTAAGGAATAGTGTTTAACTTGAACATGTTCAATCGGCCGAGGATTCAGAAAAATCATTTAAGCTAGATTAAAATGGCGGCTGCACTGTCCTTATGAAAGAAACTGTGCATCTTTTGTATAAATTTGAACGATTTTATATCTAAGTATTGGATGAATAATTCAAGTTATCGATTCACGCCATAAGAAAACTTGTTTCTAACCCTAGGATGTTTACAAAGACCTTCTGGTAGGAGCACTCTCCTGCTTACTCAACTTGTTTTAGAATAAAACTAATGCCTCTGCCCGACAACTTTTTCGGTCGGCCAGTTGCTTATTTTCAATGGAACCACTGTTTTCAAAATTTTTGATGATTGTATACACAAAAGTTCATTTAAATTTCAGTGATATCGCGATTTCCGAGCAAGATTTATTGTCTTTTTTATACTATACGACCAAATTTCGGATATCACTAGAAATTTCTTCTCGTGATATCATTTTACGGTCCTTACAGTTAGATACTAGCGATAAAATAAACAGAATTGCAGCAGCACATATACGGAATGATAACAATACCAAGCAAACAAATGTTGATGACATTCCGTTACGTTTAGTTGGAAATTTTTTGTGTATAACTGAGTCACCACTGACTGTCGTAGACTTTTGTCCATTCAATTTTTTATTTTTTAAGGACTTTCTCCTCGATTTTAGTATGAACATTTTTTATCTTTATTTTTTCATTAATAAATCTACGTTGCTGAAAAATGCACTTCAATGGATTTTTGATTAAAGCTTCCAATCAACCGGTATCTCAATATAAGGAATTGCCGTAAACTTTTGTCCGTCACGGTACATTTTAGAGTACAAAGGTTTGTTACTTTTCGTAATAATGTCATGCTCTGTCTTTGTGGTGCAAGTTAAGTTGTCACCTTCTTTATGGAATGAATCCTCAAATTCCTTAAGGATAGTTCTCAAAGCTTTTGACTCCTCGTAATTTAATCCTTCAAATAATTTATTTAGCGAATTGCTTCTTCGTGCTATTTCACATTGTGCATTTATTTCCGCAGGTGCAGCGTAAAGAAAATTTAACTTTTCATTATTTATTTCAAAATATCCTTCACCAGAATGAAGTATATTTTGGCCAATAACGGCTTTAAATGTTTTATTTTGGAAGTTCATAAAATTGCATAAGATTTTATGAGATTGAGGTAATTTAAATTCAAGAGGCATACAAGTTTTAAGTTTTTGATTTACAGATAAGGTACCTCCGAGTCCGTGAATAGGAAAAGGATTAGTGAGAGATATTCGCAAGAGATTTTTTTAAACAGTTAGTGTCTAAACTTGAAGTAGATGCTCCAGTATCTATGAGAGTAGGAATTATCTCGTCATCAATAGTTAAATTTATTAGTGGTAGAGGACTTCCGAGGCTTGTATTAGAAAATTTGTATCCATTGGTTCTGGATTCTGATTCCTATTTTGACTACTTCCATCCACTTTAATTTGTTCTTGTTTATAATACCTATTACCTCTATAATAGTTGTTTCTGTATCTTCTATTACGATAATTACCTCGATTCTCACGATAATTATCTCCGTTGAGATTATTCTGTTGTTGGTTATTTTGGTTGGTATTCTTTTGATCATCAGTTCTGTTATTAGCATTAATATTATCATTATTATTTTTATGTTGCCTTCGGTTCTGTTTGTTATGTTTGTGATGTTAATTTGTATTCTCATTGGTACTTTGTCTTAGTTCCCTCAGTAAATGATAAGCTTGATCTAGTGTTTCAACATTCTTCGTTTCTAGAAGGAACATTTTATACTCTGTTATTAAACCTTTAAATTTATTTAGGACTAGACTTTAATTTCTCGCGGGACTGAATACTTAATGTGTATTGCGAAGGGGTCTTGCAAGAATTTTATATTTAATTTATTTAGCAAATTACTTAATTTTACATTAAGTCATCATATTTCCTGCACTTACCTTATGTATTTGATTGACCAAGTTGTTGTAAGTTTCTGTGATGCCATATGTTGATGTTAAAATATTCTGGACTGATCGCCAATTTGGGTCTGCGAGTTTGTGGACTGTGTTCCGTGCTGGTCCTTGAATTTCGTTCAAAATGAGCCTAAAGAGGTACGCTCTTTGGTCTCCGATTGGTGCCAGTGCTTATATGGTATTTACTTCCTTGATCCATGAATTCAGGGCGTATTCGTCTTTTTTCCGGTGTAATTTGGTAGTCTTCTAGCCTCCTTTAATAGTTCTTGGAACGGTAGATGTAGTAGTTCAGCTGCTTGTTATTGTTCAGCCATATTGATTTCATTTCAATGTTAGATTTTCGTTAAGGTGATTCAACAGTGTTGGTATTAATTTGACTATTTCTATTATTCCAGAAAGTAGTCAGTTGATATTAATTTTTTTGTTTTATTCCACAAAAATTCATTTTACTTTTTTATAGTATTGACTCTTTTTAGTATTCCAAAAAGATTGTCAACGTAGTAAAATTTGTTTGTTTAATTTAATATTTCCACTTTTTTGGTTTTATTATGATTGGCTCTTTCTTTTATTCCAGAAAGTTTGCCAATTTATTTATTAGTGTTGTGAGTGTTAAAAAAAGTGTTAAAAAGTGTTTTTCTTGAGCACTTTTCACTTCACAAATGTTAATTTCGGGTCGGTTTTTAATGTTCCTCCAAAGACGGTCGACTGCGCCAGTTAAGTTATTACTTATTATGTTCCTCAAAAAATTATAGTTCCTTCCACGGAACTTGAAATGAGAGCACTTTATATTTTAAGTTTTATACATAAAATTGTATTGAACTTATTAACTTATTTCTAACACCGTTTACTTATAATATCTTAATGCACTGAACTTATAATATCTTAATGCACTGAACTTTAAATTAGAATTGAGAACTTTCTTTTAGTTGAATTAAGATTGAACTTTAAACTGGGTCTGAGATGAAGATCAATTGTATTGTCAGTCAGGTATCTTTTTAAGGCTGTCTTTCTACTCCCTTCCATCCGTCTTCTGGTATTCCTCAAGGATCCATTCTGGGCCCAGTTGTCACGGGAACAATTTGCACCTGGTTGTTTTTTTTCTTCTTTTCTCAGCGGTTGTTGAAATACCACTCGAGCCAAGGTTAGTATTAAAAATAAAAATGTTAAAATAATAAAATAAAAATGTTAAAAGATTAGAATAAAACTGTAAAGTAAAAGAAAAATATAGGCAAAAAAAAACGAACTGTTAAAAGATTAAAATAAAAATGTAAAGTAAAATAGGCAAAAACGAAATGTTGAAAGATTAAAATAAAAATGTAAAGTAAAAATAGGCAAAAACAAAAAAAGAAAAGAAAATCCGGTTACCATCATGTACAGCTGATCGCAAACAATACCAAGGAACGAATCAATCGCTGAGCGATAGGACAAGAATGGCATACCACCTTTACAATTTTATAGCGACAAACGAAAGTAGGCAATGAACTCTTTTTGCGAGGCATCAGAGATTGTGCTGAGTCAACTGGACCACCACAAACTACAGTACACTTTTATATATTGTATCAATACAAATTACTGGATCGAATGCACGGTGATCTTCTATCAGCTCCACATTGAAGTCAATACATACTGTATCGTCATGAAAAAGCCGATGTGGGATTTTGTACGGTCTTGAATACTACTGGACAATTGCCTAATATGGATCGTCATCGCTTTGAAAACCATTTTCCATTTCATACAAGTTCTTGATTCTGGCGACCTCGCAACTTTCTACTGAACCTGAATTTACTGACCCTGCGCACGATATCAGAACAAAATCTCCAACTTTTAATGTTAACGCCCCGTAAATGCACTTCTTGTAGAAATAGCAATTTTTCGTTTCAAATTTTGTGCGGAAGTTATTGGGTATGTGAACAGCGGTTTCTGAATTTTCAACCCAGCAAACTTTTGATTTTACAACCATTTTGCGATCGTACACACTTTTTATATCCGTGAATTACAAATTAGAGCGAAAGTTATAAATTTGTATACTGATGAAAATATTCGCAAAAATCGCGCACCTCGTTCACTACCGCCCAACCTCAATGTTTGGGAATACTTATTGTAATGAAGAGATGATATAAACGTTGGAGAGTCAAGGAATCAAACGCTTAATACCACTCCATTTCGATCTTCGCAAGGAGTTGAAGAAACTCAATCATGCATTAGTTGTTAACTTTTGGTTTCAATTGATTTGTTGGTACACTATCCAGACAGGCCTAGCAAAACAGGAAAAGAACGTTATACAAACGAGTAACATCTAAGAGTCTTTTATACCTACCGAAAGTACAACCGCCAGAGACCTCCAATCGTTAGGGCATTCATTTATACACTACCGCGTTATGACTTTCAATGACACTTTACCGACGAATTTAAAGACATTGGGAACAAGACGCGACCACGATTTCTAATGTATTTTCCCCAACTCAAAACATTTGGCACGATATCAACAAACACAACACTGACAGAGTATCAGTCACTTTGACATTCTACACCTGATGGGCGAGTGTACTAAAAAGGAAAATTTAGATTTCAATTGCCCGATGCACCCCAGTTGGGGGATCTTAATTGAACATTGAATCGCCCAGGAAAAAAGTTAACGGCTCGCCAGTTGAAACCGAGCCGATGAAAAATCTGAAAAGAAAGAACGGCTCTTTTCTCTTTTCTGGCGGTTTCGAGACAACAGTGAAGGACTAAGCGAGGAAAGCGCTCTGAAACTTTTGAAAAATCCATCGAGGGAAGGAATTGCGACCGGAGAAAAATTTCAACAGCGATCCAACTAAGGGAGATTGGTGACATCAAAGAACAATAAGCGCGCTGGCAGAAGATTGCAACGCAGATTACTTCGGGGGGCCCCCGCTTAGGTAGAGTAAGTGAAATTTTAACATTTTAATTCATTATATTTTTGAACTTTATTTGCATTTCGCCATTAAATATATATCATGAAAAAGCGGAAGTTTTTTTGTGTGCTTATTGAAGAAAGAGTAAGATTGCCGCGCATGTTTATTGTACACCTGGCTCGGGTGTGTTCGAGGGTAAAGTTCCTTGTGATTTATTCCGGAATTTCTGTTAGCGAAAGTGTTTCTTTACTTAGTTTTTCGCTCGGTGCGAGTTACAGGTGCGATCGGGAGGAAATTACCAATCCAAACTATTCCGGGATTGTTTAGCGCGGGTGTGTACCTCAGATTTTTGCTCGGTGCGAGTTATGCCGGAAAATCTGAGCCCGGCAAGTTGTGCAACTGGTCACCCGGTGATTCTAATCCTCCCCTGTTAGGAAAGAACTTAAAGAGTGTTAGTCCGAGTTGTGTGAGGGGTGTTCGGCGGCTGCCTTCTCGCTTGGTGGCTTTTAAGGACCAGGGGATAAGCGAGTGGCGCCACCTACGACCGTCTCCGACGGCAAGCCGGGTCCGAGGTCCTTAGCCGAAGGAACTCCCACGCAGAGGGTAACTGGAGGGTAACGCAGTATTGTTCACTCTGTTTATAAATGACTTACCATCTGTTGTCAGCAACTCCTCCTGCCTTCTTTATGCAGATGACGTCAAAGTTTTCAAAGTAGTGTCGTCAATCGATGACTGTGCTTTGCTTCAAGATGATTTCAATGCCATTTTATCTTGGAGTTCTTATAACCAACTTACACTAAATGTTTTTAAGTGCATCCATCTTTCATTTTCTAATAACACTTGCCCTATTAGCTTTCAATTTATGTTCAATAATTCGTACCTATGTACGGTGACACACTTCAGGGACTTGGGTGTCACTTTCGACTCTAAATTAAAGCTCGATGTTCATATTTCTGAAATTACTTCTAAAGCCTCTCGCATTTCTGGCTTGATCTTAAGAAATTCCTTTATTTTTTCCGATCCTCTGTCGTGTGCTAAATTATATTCTAGTTTGGTTCATCCCATCCTTGATTACTGTACGCCAGTTTGGTTTGAAGTGTTTGAAGTTCACGCTAGAAGCTGTACAAAAAAGATTTATCAGGATCGTCTTCTTGAAACTCCAGATTCCCTACATTTTTTATGAATCACGCTTAGCTATCCTCAATATTTCTTCGCTGGAAATGCGTCGACTCTACTTTGATGAATGTTTCCTTTAAAGGCTTTGCCGTGGTTTGCTCGATACTCGCCTTGTCAACCAAGTTCCTGTGAGGCGCCTTATGCGTTCTACAAGATTGTCGAATATCTTTGATGTTCCATTTGCACGTAGTTTGGTGTATTTATGCTCAGATAACCTCGTAACCATGATGACCGTCAGCTTGGGCCCTTCCCTTTTTCGTATTTAGTTTGTAAAAGATTTGTCAACTGTCTTCTTCTCAGCTCTTAGTAATTTTTCTTATTTATTTTCTCCTAGTTTTTGATTTTTTATTACTTTTATATTGCTTTTTGCATGCTGTGCTATTATTTAATTCATTTTGCTGTACTATTATTTTATCTATTTTGTTATTGGAATTTTTTTCTGTTGAATAGAAATAAATAAATAAATAAATGTGCTGACTTGGATTGAGGATGCAATATTGGATTTTATTAAGGATGCAATATTGGACTTTTATTGAGGATGTGATAAGGATTGCATATTCTGTTGCAATATTGGACTTTTATTGAGGATTGCATACTTTGTTGAAATATATGAATTGAACATATGCATGTATGTATATTAGTAGGTAAGTGATTGTAAACGTAGTAGAGCTAGGATGTTTAGGTGATGATTCTTGTAGTTATTAGGGAAGGTTCAGGTAGTATGGGGTTTGTAACTCGCGCGTTAATCGTGCATCGGCGTCGTTTTCCAATGTTAATTCCTTAAGTAGGTTATCTTCTCCTCGACTCTATCAAAGCGCTATATTTCTAACGTATAATTCGAGAATGCGAAAATTTTGATGAAATGGCCCTTGTGCTGGAGAAAAAGAACCCTCCCCACGACATTGCAACGCTAGCCTGCAAGGGCATTCACGTGTCCTCAGACAAGACCAATTCCAAAATCTTTGCTCGCTGAGGCAGCAGACCATCGCTGCAGTCCTTCACGGACATTTGAACATCCATAAACACTACAAGGGCAATAAATTCCTTAAAATCACACACCAGTGTTATTGCAATGCAATGATAGCAAAGCTAAATTCGAAAAATTGCATAACTTTACGTTGAGAGGAAACGTTCGTAGAGGGACCATTACCCGGCCAACCCATCTTACCACATAAGCCAAGATGAATTTTGAAGATGAAAACAATTCTTTATGAACTCCATCTCGTTGTTACTGTAAAATCATGGGAGTGAATGTGATAGGAGCTAGAAAACTGCAATTATAAACTAACTTTTAAACTTATATTTTATGACGCTCATGCCGTAGCAGGATTTACTTGAATAGTTGTCGTAAATAAGTCTTCCTCAGACAGTCAACGCACTCTGGATTAAGCAGAAAACTTTTTGATTTTAATAGTCCTCGGAACTTTCACTCCCAGCTCTGCATGTGGAATTGCATATGAGAACGTGCTTGTAGATTGGAATATGAAATTGCAGATGCCTTTAAGTTATGCAAAACACGACATTGAAGGAATTGTGACATATTACTTTAAGGAATGCTGCAAATTCACTTATATTCGGGAATCTAGTCTGCAGCCAGCCACGCCAAATTGAACTAACGACACGTATCCAGCTGAAACAAAATGTTGCGCAAAAGGACGTAAATGTAGCATTTCCTAACGAGTGCCAAGTCAAGTCAGAGATATTGCTATGAAGATATCAGAGCTAGAAAGCTGAAATGACTTGAACAGATATCGCAGGCAACAATTGCAATGTGCACTATCCTGCGTCGTGCTTTCGCATGGTGCGATATGTGCTGAAACGGTTGAATTCCGTTCTCAGAGCATTATGCATCTAGGTGTGGTGTTTTGTATATTTGAAACTTGAAACCGTATCCAACAATGAAAAGTTGGCGAAACAGATTGTTATCTTTTGGAATTTACAAGTAATGGAAAATCCTCTGGAGTGCGGATGCAATGCTGCAAAGGATGAGCCATGAACGTGAAATTCCTACTCATTTGTAAGTCAATGCAATGTACACAGGAAATATTTACCGCGCACCAGTCGATGGATTCATGTATCGGTAGGCCATTATCTGGGTTGAATCTTTAATTGTTAGGATGTTTTGGGGACGCTACGGTTTCAGCTACGACGTGTGTGCAGGTCGTTGGGAATTAGGTTTAGGGATCAAAAATCATTTTTACGATTTATGTACATATATTACTTTTCTGCCTCCACCCTGCAAAAGCATAATGTAAATATGAAACGGTTAGGAATTTTAACAACCAGAAAAAGGTTGGGTGGAATGTAGCGAGGAGCGATGGAATCGGGACTTATAATGCAGTAGGCTATTGAACATTAAGTATGAATTATGGCGTAGTTTTCATGAAATATGGTTTTTAAAGGTTTTCGAGGGAAAATGTAAAATAGCGCTTTTGCCGTATACATTCTGGTCGTATAAAGTAGGGATGAGATATTCCGAATTCACAATGTTTAAATAAATGAATGATAAAAAATTCTAGGAAAAAAAGAAAGCCGACTTTGAAACGCCCTAAAAAGGACGAAATTTTTTTTTGGATTCGATGCCAAATCAGTTGACGACTGATTGATCAGTGGTTGCCAATTTCTTTCTCAAAATAGGGAAACTGATTTGGCACCGATTACAAAAATTTGATTTCACCTCTTTTAGGACATTATGAAAACAGTTATCTTTTTTTCCTAAAATTTTAAAAAATTACGAGTATTTTCCTATAAATTATGAAGGTGACTTTATAGGGGCTAGGAACAATTATGAAAAGCTAACGCTTCATGATTGTTGCCAAACCAGCAGGAAATTTTGATCTGAGGCTAGAATGAGGAGTGATTCATAAGAATAGCGCTAACCATTAACTATTGCCTTCAATCTTGTGGAAAACTTGATAAGAACTGTTTTAAGTGTTCTTCAATATGTTTACAATTCTTATTAACCTTTCGTTGTGAGTGAATTATTGTTAATGGAGCTCATTGTAATCAATTTATTCTGCTCTACCTTTAACGAGCAGATAAGTTTTCAAAAATATGCATCGATTTAGCGTGGAAAATTAAATTAATTGATTAAGTTGAAATTCATCTGAAAGGCTTATTTATTTTAAGGTTACTTCACAGAATTTTCTTAAAAAACTCCATCACATTCAATTCACGCATGATAATTATTGAAATAATTATTGGGTTGCTAGATAATTCATGTCGTGAACAACGTTACTTACATTATTATATGCAATTTCATTTTTAAACTGTACACTATCTTCAGTCAAAAACTGAGCGTCAATAATAAACAACAAGTTGGTTAAAAATAAACTTGAAAATTGACAATCAAAGAGAGAATTATTGGAATATTTTATTGTTTTACTTCCGAACGGGCATAAATGCAGTGCAAGCTCGAAAGAAATTGTGTGAAGTTTATGTTGAGGACTACCTTACTGAATGGCAGTGTCAGCGGTGGTTTACTGATGTTTGTTCTGAGAATTTTAATTTAATTTAATTTTTTACTGGTCGTCCAACCACTACTGATGACGACAAAATAAAGGGCGTTAATCGAAACTAACCGACGTATGATAACTTGAGAGATAACAGAGAAGCTCAACATGTCGAATGAAACTGTTTAATTGCATTTACAACAGCTTGGTTACGTAAACAAAATGGATCTTTCGGTTCCTCACGAATGAAAGGAAATCCACCTCACCAAACGCAATAACATACATAGGTGACTCTTTGCTAAATCGTAACCAAAACGACCCATTTCTAAAAAAATCATAACGGGCGATGAAAAATGGATTGTTTAAGGTAATGTAGTCCAAGAACGATCATGTACCAAGCAAAATTAGCCCCCATAATCGAAATTTAAAGTCCCCCGCAGGGCAAATGCCGGCTAACAGGAAAACTCTTGGGTGCGAGCATTCTTTGGGAATGTCGCCCCGCGTACCTTAAGAAATTCCTGCAGGGGGAATGCCAGTCGATATGAGTACTCTTTGAGGCTAGTATTCTTTGGAGAGCGCCGCCCCACGAACCCGAGGATATTGAGGTCGCCATGAGGTTCCTTCTTGGGATGACAGGTAACAACCCTGACTGAATCTCGACTACGCTTTGAACAGCGAACTGGATTTGATGCTTTGGGCTGGTGGATATGATGGTTTGGACCTAGTTGCTTTACACGATATCAACGAGGTGATACTTGTGCATGAACGGCTCCAATTCAACTATCGCAACTAAGTATGTTCGAAGTGCGCACCATTGGGTCGGTGGTGTAGGTTCGGTTGAGAAGGACACGTCGCAATAAGAGCTTGGGCCAACCCTCACATGGCTTCCCTGCTCTGCAAAGAAAACCATGGGATCAAACAAGCGACTATGCACACGAACAGAGAAAGCGACTGCGACGGGTACCCAATAAAACTGAAGCTACTAAAAACCCTAAAAAAGATAAAAAAAGAAAGTAAAGGCAACAGCAACGACAACGCAACCAGCGGCTGTCACCACGATGTTGACTACACATCGAGAGCAGTACTAATGATAACAAAAACGACGATGAATACAGTGACAGTGATGACAGACGTAAAACAGAGATTAATAGACCGTCTTTTCCAAACTGAGATTCCTGCGGCATTCGGGAGAAGCAAAAATGATGCGAACGCCAGAGCGTCCTAAAAAGAAAGAGTGGGAAACTCTTCCCAATGCGCCAGATGTTCGAGAGGGGGGAGGGGGACATATAAAGAACATCGAAAACTCGATGGTTACTGCTGCAATCGCTACCTAGCGACCAAAGCAAGGGTCGTAGAACCCAAAATAATGACAAATCATCCTGAAGTCCACAGGAGGCCACGACAAGAAAAGAAAGGAGTGACTGGACAAATAAAGCGCTGTTGTGTGATTTCATCGCCATCGTCAAAAATGTGGCTGAAGTACTGTACTCGGAAATGAAAGCAAATAAGCTGTCCCCAGAGAGGTGATCGCAAAGTACAATTGCCGCCCAGTGACAAGAAGAAGAAAGTTCAATCCAAAAAGTGGGAGATGTTCTAAAACGAATAAAATCTGTATACGACTCGCCAAAAATCAGCAAAGCAGTAAAGATGGGGATTCTTTAACTAGAGGAGCTCCTGGACTGTATAGGGTACTTCTGGAGGAGCTGGTTAAAGGCCAAAAGGCCGAGAGAGAGAGAGTAGGAGGCTAAAAGAGCGCTGAGGGCTAAGCCTAAGCGGTACGCGCAAATAGCTCCATCGTCAAAAATTAATCAAAGAATGGCGTTTAGCAAAACTGAAGATGATCGGCTTGGAAGTAGGAAGCAAGATGCACTTGATGGGCGTAAAATGCCATATCAGGGGTTCCAGGCAGTGCTGACAAAACAAGTGAAGAAAGCCGTAAAGAAATTTCTTTAAAAAATGCCATCAAATAAAATTCGAACAGACGTCCAACAAACAAAAACCTGAGACAAAACAGGAGAAAAAGAAGCCCCAACGAAGATCCCGGTAGCAGAGACTACTCGAGAATCCGCAAGATGGCCAATCCTACGCAGAAGTGCTGCGAGATATCAGGGGCAATGTAAGGCCCAAAGACACAAACACTGCCATTAAAGCAGTACGATATACTGATCAAATTGGGAGCAGTGACCGATAATAAAGAAGCATTCTGCGAATCAGTAAAGAAAGTCTTCAGCGAAAGCACAAGTATAGCCTCACTTGAGCCGAAAGCAACGATCAGAATAAGAGACACTGACTACGTCACGGACCTGGTTGAGGTAAAAGAAGCCATCAAAAGGGAGTTCCCTAGCGTGGGTAGGTTCAAAGCGAGGCTGACACCAGAAAAGGATTGGTGACCGAAAAGGACGCCGAACAATTTCTGACTAAGGTCAAAGTAAGAATAGGGTGGGTTATTTGCAGGAAACGGCAAACTGTAGCGTCCCTTCGATGTTTAAAATGTCTTGGCTAGGGCTTCCTAGCCAAGGCATTTTAAACAACAAATCAGAGCTTCAATGAACCGTATTCTGCAGTTAAACCTACGTCGCAGTTCAACCGCTACTTGAGCAGTTTGCGAGGGACATGAAATCCGACTTTCTTCTCAGGGACCACCTTCTTTAGTGTGCACCTAATGCCGAGCGAATCGATATCATCTTTCCAAGCCAAGTTTAATGTTATGAAGGACAGCGTCTCAACGTTTAAACAATTAAATGGGGCATGCTTCAAATAGGTCCACAGGGAAAATGAATCCTAGAAATGGCGGCCAGGATAGCCCGAGTCGCACTAAACTCCGAAAATACGCCTACTTTCTGCCGTATTGGCTGTCCAGGAACCATACCGGAAGTGAAATTCGCCTCAGAGTTCTTAGTACGGAGGACACACAATTGGAGAGCATTAGAGGACTACTCAGCCAGTGATCAACAGTGCATTCAACTTGAGATAAGTAATATTGTCTCCAAACATCTGTGCTGCAAATTTTCTACAATTGGGTGAAACATCGGAAGGACGGACGTCAAGAGATTCGTCGAGGTGCTCACGGTAGAAGCTCTGCTGCAGGAAGATTTGCAGATGACGGAAGAACTGGCAGCTCAAAATGGGCTCCAATATGGGCATCATTACGACTGCTAGCAATATTTCTATATTCCATTGAAAACGCCGGCACGGCAAGCCTCCAGTGTACTGGTTGTTCGACTGAAATCGTTGAAAAGCGAAGAGCGTGTCACAAGCTTCGGCGTGATGCTCAACGGTCACAAAGCCGTGACGAGGCATGCAATCTGGTTGCAGCATATAGGTTGGCCAGGAAATACCTTTGCAAATTGAATGACAAAAACAAAGCTCTCTGCTGGCCACATCTAGTGGACAGTATAAACAAGGATCCGTGGGCCCTTGGGTACAAGCTAGTTAATTGGAAGCTTGGTGTCCTGCAGTCACCTTGCACATAAGATGCGGAAAAGATGGACAAGATAGTGCAGGCCATCCTCCCCGCTCATCCCGTCCATGTTGACGCTGTCCATGGTGAAACAGCAGTCGAGTGAAGCGGCTGTTCTTTCACTGAAAGCGAGGAAGGCTCCAGGTCCCGATGTTGTTCCAGCAGGGCTGTAGCAATTTGTGTATCCCCATTGTCTTGACTTTCTACTCAGCATATTCAACGCCTGCCTACGGGATGGGGTTTACCCAGTACGATGAAAGGTGGAGAAGCTCGTGTTGATCAGCAAGGGGAAGAGAAATCCAGTCTGCATACCACCCGTTATGCATACTAGAAGCTGCTGGGAAAGTGCTAGGTAATCTCATCAAGGGAAGACTCACCAACGCAATTCGTGGTGCTGGGGCCCTATCTCCTCGGCAGTGTGGCTTTTGAGCAGGATGCTCCACCATTTATGCTATTGTAGAGGTGGTGAGCACAGTCCAAAAGGCAGAGCCATATAGCCACACCAAGCGATGGATCGTCCTGATGGTGATACTCGACGTTAGGTATCCGTTCAGCTCCGCTAGATGCGTGGATATCTTGAATACGCTGAACAACCCTTTTAAAGTTCCAGAATTCCTAATGCGCCCTCTGAGGAACTACATGAAGGACCGAAGTCTGCTTTACGATACGACACAGGGTCGGAGAAAGATGGAAGTTGCATCGGGTGTTGCTCAGGAGTCTATCCTTGGTCCTGAACTGTGGAACGTGTCTTACGATGGGCTTTTGGGACTGGAAATGCCAGCTGAGTCGCGCTTGATCAATTGTGTGGTGACGTTGTGGCTCTGATTGCTAGGCGCACCATTGAACAGGCGCAACTTAGGTTAGGTATGCTAATGCGCCAAGTGAGAGACTGGATGACTGCTAGTGAGTTCACTTTAGCACTGGAGAAAATCGAAGTGGCCATCTTGACAAAAAAGAGAATTCCTAGAGAAAAGATGATCAGTATTGGCGACATACGAATCAAATCAAAGCCAGCGGTGAAGTACTTGGTGCTACTGATCTACTCAAAGATAGGTTACTCTGAGCAAATCAGGGCAACGGCATAAAAGGCTGCTGTGGGAGTATCGGCTCTAAGTCGACTTATGGTCAACGTAGGGGGACCCAGTCCACCAAGAAGACGCCTCTATTTACCTGCGTCGAAACGAGGACGCGAGGGGCACGGTTGCTCACGAAGAGAGACAGCACTCACTCAACGATTGGCAGTAGTCTTGAGTGAGTTTTACGAAGAGAAGGTGGACTGCACGCCCCATTGTGGATGTGAGACTGTGGCTTAATTGAAGGATGGTGAGACTGACTTGTATCTGACTCAGCTTTTGAGCGGATATGCGTGTTTTCAGTCTTGCCTGCACAAACTCGACTTGTTCTACTTCCCATCTTCAGCCATTCATTAATAAATTCAATCAAGCGTTAAAAGCATATACTTTGAAGTTGGGGACAAATACCTCAAATTTATTCAAGCTTGTTGTAAATTGTAAAATTGTTGTAAATTTTGGTGGGACGACCATGGCCTTTAGTTTTGATTTTTTTTTGGCTTTTCTGGACCACGTTTTATTGGTATGTTTACTGCTTCTTGTTGTCATAGTGAGGTTCAGACCTTGAAGTAGTTTCACTTTGTGAAATTCCCGGCGATGATGTGCTCGGTATGAAAATGTGCTCGATGAAATTCGTATTGGAAATCATTCTTGACATGATTAGCCATTGTGATTGCTTCAGCCCAAAAGGATGGTGGAAGTCCGGATTGGATTAGCACACAACGGGCAGTGTGCGGTTTTTGCGTTCTTCAACGCCGTTCTGCTGTAGCGCATTTGGAGTTGATAAACATCGTTGCATTTCAGCGTCCTTGAAAATCGAATCGGCCATTGAATTGCAAAGCTTGAATTTTTCGACATGTTTTAGTCTCCGCGTAGTTCTTATACTCGATGAACTTTGGAACTGCCTCTTCTTTACTTCTAAGAAAGTAAACTTCACACCAACGACTTTTATCGTCCATTAATGTCATAAAATATCGCGCTCCGCCAATGGAAGTTGAGTGAATAGGACCGCATAGATCTGTGTGTACGATTCCAAAAATATCCGGTGATGTATGAATGCGAGTTGGAAATGGTTTCCTTGTAAGTTTACCAGCGGTACATACTTGACAATTTCGTAGCTGGTCCTCATTTCTCGTGACATTGCATACAATCTTCATTTTTGGCATCTTCTTTAGATTGTAAAGGTTCTTGTGGCCAAGTCTCTTATGCCAAATTTCCATACCGGACTTCGCTGCTTTGATGTCTGCCACACAAGCCTGGTGGTCCGTGTTACGAAGATAAACCAATTTTCCTTCGCGATGGGTGATCATTTGCTTGATGTCTTAGTCGTCTCTGACTACGGTACAGTCCTGACGAGATAAAACTTCGTGATCTTATCGACGATTTTCACGATTGAAAAACTCGCTAAATCATTTTTTTCAACAATTGGTGAAAAAATTACCAAAGAGCTTGGTGACAAGTCAACTAGATATTTCAACTTTCAATATCATAAATAGCCCACCTAAGTCCATCTTTCATATTCATCAAGCGACTAAAAGAGAAGTATTAAATACAATTGAAGATTTGAAAAAAAAGATGCAGCACCAGGTATTGACAACGTCACCACACATGAAATTATTCTAGTCAAAGAGGTTGTAGCTGAACCACTGGGAAATTTTATAAACGAGCATATTAGAAATGGAACATTTCCGGACGAAGAGAAACTGGCAAAAATGATTCCAATATTCAAAGGAGGAGATCATCTGGACCCGAAGAATTACTGCCCTGTTTCACTTTTGACAACCTTTAGTAAAATATTCGAAAAAGTTGTAAATAATCACTTAAAATCTTTCTTAATGGACATTTCTATCATAATTCTGAAGGAGTTTGGCTTTCAAAAGAACAAGAGTACTTTTGATGCGTTACTTTCTGTCCCACGTGACATCAATGAAAGTCTTGATAAAGGAGATTATGTCATTGCAGTTTTTGTAGATCTGAAGAAGGCTTTTGATATGGTTGATCATGACCTGTTACTTCAAAAACTTGAATCGTATGGTATTCAAGGCAAACCGAAAGAACTTTTTAAAAGTAGTTTGGAAGGAAGATTCCAAAGAACATCAGTTAATAATATCTTGAGCAATCTAGGATCAATGAAGTCGGGGGTTCCTCAAGGATCCATACTCGGACCAACCTTGTTTCTGCTATACACCAATAATTTGAATATATGTACACTGAAAGCTCACCACACATTATATGCTGATGATATTGTACTTCTATATAGAGAACCTGATAAAGTTGCCATGGAGAATATCGTCAACGAGGATCTAAATAAATATCGCTCATGGCTTATTGAAAACAAGCTAGCATTGAGTACTACAAAGACAAAATACATGATTTTTAAACAGAAGAAAAAGAAAGACATATAAGTTGACCTAAAAATTAACGGCGAAAACTTGCAAAGAGTGTTTGAAACTAAATATCTCGGTCTTACCATAGATTATCGTTTGACATGGTTGCCACACATAAATAATTTGAGGATACAACTAGCACCAATGATAGGAGTGTTGAGAAAATATGGAGATTTTCCAATGCATATAAAGATTTGTGCTTTGTATTGGCACTTACGTGGCCCCATGTGTCGTTTTTCACCAGAATGGCGTCTGCCTGGATTTTCCAGGTATTGTAGTTATCACGAGATAGCATTTCCAGACGAGTGGAGTTGGCGAAACTTTGCGCTATTTTGAAGAAACGCAATTGCAAGTCTACTACCGCGGTAGTAGATCACTACCGCGATAGTAGATCACTACCGCGGTAGCAATCAAAAGTCTACTACCGCGGTATTAAGTATTCAACTCTGAACAACCCCTCTGTAAATTACACTTTAAAACTAGAACATAACTGCTTGAGTTAGGTAACAGTAGCAAGAAAATACACAGTGCTGTTTCGATAAGAAATTTTAAAAGATCGCGCATTTAGTTTGGATTCAAAAATATTAGATTGCTTCATAGCTGAGAAACTTTAACTTTTTTTTAATGAAACCGGATTTCATGCCAATTCTGCTTAAGTATGAGCTAGATCGATATTGATGCGACTTTTTTCCCAGAGTGAGTGACACATCATTTTGATTAGTGTAAATGAAGCAGATAGAGACACTACCACGAATACTGTAGTACGATACGCTCTTCCTATTACTGCGCATATTTTTATAGGTATCCGTAATAACTTTGTACTTTCTTTTGTTTGTTACTTTATTTAATGAATGTCCGGGCATGGATTGTGAACAGAGACGGATAGAGCAGTTTTGTTTTTGCGAAAGTATTGGGCTTCCTTTCCATTAAGTACCATTTGAAGGACGTGACAATTTAACAATGATAAAATATATTTTCAGGTAAAACATAAAAAAATTCCAAGTTTGGGTTTCGTGACATAACTGATCGTTGCATATCTTTTACTGGAAAACGACACAAGAAAAATTGTACCTTAGCATATTTAAAAAATTTATATAAGCTGTACCAAAATATTCCAGAAGCTACTGAAGACACAACTCGAAAAGATACGTCGGCTCTATTACGTGATAATTTTTAAGAAGATGTAGAGCTTGAGGCCAACAGTTCGAACATTTAGTTTAAATTAAACTTGTAAATATATTTAATCATACTCTTAGCTAAAGAAATGCAGTTACTGAATTTTATTTTAAACGTTCTCTTAAAATTAACAAATTACTTGATAATCCGTAGCATCCTTTGGCCAAGGCGGCATCTCTATTTCTTTCACTCACATTGTCAAAATGGCATGTACTTGTACGCTGAAAGTAGCAGTACCTTAAAAATTGCTTTGTTCCTCATTTACAAGGTCTTTTTCAAAATAAACGAGATTGAGCTAAAATAGAAACGACAGGAGCTTTGTTCTGATAAATTCCAGTTTATTTATTCAAAATAGTCTCCTCGGGCCTCGATACACTATTTTGCGCGATCCAAAAGCTTTTCGAAAGAGTGTTTCAAGTTATTGACCGGAATGTCCTTCAGGATGTCAGTACAAGCCTTTTGAATGCCCTCTACGGACGCAAAGTGCTTTCCTGCCATTTGTGTCCCCACGACCATCTCTGAAACGTGTAAGCCACTCATGAACTCTGGCACGAGATAGACAATCAACGCCATAAACTTTTTTTATCAACTCATATGTCTCGGTAAGCATTTCACCGATTTTAAAACAAAATTTGATATGAGCTCTTTATTTGAAACTCCTTTGAAGGTCCGGTGCCATCGCTCAATCACACCATTGGACGCAGGATGATAGGGTGTTGTTCTAATTCGTTTCGTTGCGGTCAGATTGGTAAGGGGTTGGACAAGTGTGCTCGCAAATTGAGTGCCTTGGTCGGTTGTCAACGTTTTGGGAGTTCCAAAACGCGCAACCCAGGTATTGTAAAAAGCGTTGGCGACTGTGTCCGCAGTCATTTCTTGCATAGGGACTGCTTCTGGCCACCGTGAAAGCCTGTCTACCATGGTAAGACAGTATCGATACCCGCTCACCAATGGCAGAATGACGATGTCTATGTGTACATGATCGAATCTTTCGTTCGGTACGTTTATTGAGATGGGCTGGTTCCTGTTGTGTCGTTGGATTTTCGAGCGTTGACAGGAGATGCAGCTGCGGGTCCATCGTATCATGTCCTTCTGAATGCTGGGCCATACGTACTTTTGGCGCAGCTGGTGAAGGGTAGCCTTGCCGCTTAGGTGAGCGAGTCCGTGAACTGAAGCAAAAGCCTGTTGACAAAGTTTCGGTGGGACGTAAGGATGAATGTGTCCCGTTGAAGTATTGCAGTAAACTGTTGCAGTACCGATTGATAGCTTTTGTAGTTGTAATCCCGTGTTGTTGCTGTTGTCTAGGAGCACACGAAGCTCGTCGTCTTCTTGTTGAGCCTCGGCTAGTTAAGTGGGGTTTAAGATGAATGGCATGTTGATCGTATTATTTCTGGAGAAGGCATCGGCTACCAGATACTCCGAGCCGGAGATGTGGACTATCTCCTTCGTAAACTGAGAGATGAAGTCCAACTGTCTCATTTGTCTCGGATTGGCTTTGTCAAGACTTTGAGCGAATGCGTAGATTAAAGGCTTGTGGTCGATTGTGATAAGAAAATGCCGACCATCTAGAATATACCTAAAAAATAGCTAGTGGTTCGCGATCGTACGCGCTGTATCTAGCTTCCGTTGCGCTTTCCTTACGAGAGAAGAAGCCGAGTGGATGCCAGTGTTCTTCACCGTGTTATTCCAAGGCTACTCCAATAGCAATGTCAGATGCGTCAGTGACAAGATGAAGTTGTGCCTTGTGATCCAGATGGACGAGTAAGGCTGCAGTTGCAAGGTCACGTTTGCTTCTTTAGAAATCTGATTCCGTTTGTGGTGTGATGTGTAAAGTCAAACTTCCTCGAGATGATGTCAGCGCCACTCAGTGGTAGAGATAGTTTTTATGATCGCCACAGATATATGACAACAAACACCATCTAGTGACAAAAAAGGTTCACTACATATATATAAATAATATATATATATATATATATATATATATATATATATATATATATATATATATATATATATATATATATATATATATATATATATATATATATATATATATATATATATATATATATATATATATATCGTTATTCATCGATTTGGATACTTTAAGTGTCGATAATGAAATTTCAAAAGTTTTCAAATGGTTCAATGAAATAAATTATCCACCATAGAATATCAATTTCGAAAAATAATTTCAATATTCCATATTTCCTATATACCCGTATATTCAGTAAATAACAGATGCCATCTAAATCAATGCCGAAAAGGACGTTTTTCAATTCTAGTGGCATAAATATTTATATTGAGAAATAATCGTAGCAATGTAAACTAAACAATTGCTATTGTGCACCAAAATCAAAACCACAATCTAAACAGACGAATCCAATTGCATCTTTTTGTGTAACTAAACCAACACCACACAATTGCTCTACTTGCACAATTGGGAATAGTTTCACACATAGATTGGTGTAATGCATATATTAGAGTGTACAGTTCAAATGTAAATTGAGTTTGAATTTGATGCTAGGAATCGTCATTTAATTATTTAAATTTTTCACTATTGTCTGGAGAAATCCATCTAAATGCAATTCTAGAAACACTGCATAAGCTCTGTCTTATTCTGGATTAACCATAAATGAGGAAACATAGAGGGAATACATTCGTAGAACGGAAGCTCATGAAAATACTTTATTCATTTACATAAAAAGACTTACCAATCCGCATAAGGGAGATTATCCTTCTGGTTATTTTCAAAGCATGTAAGTTTGAAATCAGAGGTTTGCAAGGATAGTTCTAAAATGTGCAGGATTCAAATTGTTGTTTGTATGCTGGAAACAGGTAAACAATTAAATGATTGCAAAGAGGAGATCTCAGAAGATGGATTTGCATTAAACCAACAAATAAATCTTATTTTCTGTAAGCTGTTAATCAATTTATATGTATGATTTTGCAAAATTAAAAAACTCACTACGATAATTTCGAGGGGGCGACTTACTCCCTTGTTCAGTAGCTTAGTATTGAAGAAGGGAGAATCATTGTAGTAGAAGAAGCTATATTTATAGGATTCTTGCAAAATATTTTTAGAAGACTCGATTAGTTTCGCGGCCTGTCTGTCCGCCCGTGCGCCGCAGCATGTTTTTTTGGAAACTACATCAGCTACAGTTACAAAGTGATAACGTCTCCGAAGCTTCGGTGTAAAAACATTTATAAGGCTTTTAAGGCAGGTCCATGGAAGTGACCTCTTGAAAGTTTTTTTTTACCAAAGGTAGTGAACAAGGATATCAAATAAAAGGTCTTAATGGAATATTTCAGGATCGAGTATCTTAAGACAGATAACCGAGTTGGGGGGAGGAGGGAAGTCAAAATATGTGAAAAATTTGTGCCCTCACCTTGCGATTGGGCATTTTTTGGCCTACAAATTAGATATAAATAACGATTGTTGATCTTCATGAGAACAAGGGCAACAAATACCTACGAAATCAAAATTTGGCAAACTTTTTTAGTAATAGTAGGGTTTGTAAATCAGAAATTTTTATCCGAAATATTTAAAGGCAACCTTTGAATTCATCAAAAGCTCATAAATGGTTGTTTTAGTAGTAGGTACGTATGTTCTGAAAATTCCATATATATCGGGTTTTGAAGAACAAATTTATAGGCGATTGACAATTTTACAATTACATTACAGTTATGTGTAATATTAGAGATATAGGCGTTTCAAAAGACCTCAACACCTCTGTAATTGCCTAACGAGGCAATGCGATCTTTTCGAACCAAACCCGATGCCCTGGAGGACGCTGTCTCGAACACAGAGGGCCACATGCTGGTCGGGGGAGACTTCAACGCTAGAGCCATTGAATGGGGCATGCCACAATCCGACCCAAGGGGAAAGCAAATCTTGGACATGGCGGCCAGAACAGCGCTTTTTGTCTTAAATACTGGTAACACCCCTACTTTCCGCCGCTGGGGTTGCGTAGGAACCATACCCGATGTGACACTCGCTTCGGAGTCCCTGGTACCTAAAGTACACAACTGGCGAGTACTAGAGGACTACTCGGCTAGTGATCACCAGTATATAGCGGTTGAGATTCACGACAGTGCCACTCTGCATGCATATGCCCAAGCTTCAATCCTCGGATGGAGGACTGGGAGGATGGACGTTGAGAGGTTCGCTGACGTGCTTACGGCAGGTGCACCGTTGCTGGGAGCTCCACCAGGGAGTGGAGGGCCTACAGCCATGGACTTGGTGAACTCAACTATGAGTACCATCATAGCTGCTTGCGAGTCTTCCATGCCCCGTCGGAGACCCCGACACGGTAAGCCTCCAGTATACTGGTGGTCAAACGAGATCGCCGAACAAAGAAGCGAGTGTCACAAACTTCGGCGAGAGGCCCAGCGGGCGCGAACACGGGAGGAGGCAGACACTAGGCTAGCAGCTTACAGGTCCGGCAGGAAATATCTTCGCAGGCTTATTAACAAGAGCAAGGCCCGATGCTGGCAAGACCTCGTGGACGATGTAAATAGGGATCCGTGGGGCCTTGGCTACAAGCTGGTCATGGGGAAACTTGGTGCCCTACGGAAGCCTTGTATACATGACGCGGAAAAGATGGACGCGATAGTGCGGGGACTCTTCCCCGCCTATCCCGTCCGTGTTGACGCTGTCCATGGTGAAACAGCAGTCGAATGCCCACTCTTCACACAGCTGGAACTGGAGGAGGCAATCCTCTCCCTGAAAGCGAGGAAGGCTCCAGGTCCAGATGGTGTTCCAGCTGAGGTTTTGCAGCTCGTCTATCATCATTGTCCTGACTTGCTGCTCAGCACATTCAACGCTTGCCTACGGGACGAGGTTTTCCCGGTACGATGGAAGGTGGCGAGGCTCGTGCTGGTCAGCAAGGGGAAGGGAAATCCCGAATCGCCGTCTGCATACCGCCCGTTATGCATGCTAGACACGGCTGGGAAAGTGCTAGAGAAACTCATCAAGGGAAGACTCACTGACGCGATTCGTGCTGCTGGGGACCTATCTCCTCGGCAGTACGGCTTTAGAGCAGGACGTTCTACCATTGATGCGATTGCAGAGGTGGTGAACGCGGTCCAAAAGGCAGAGGCATGTAGTCGCACCAAGCGACGGATCGTCCTGTTGGTGACACTCGACGTCAGGAATGCCTTCAACTCCGCTAGATGGGTGGATATTCTGGACACGCTGGAAAACTCTTTTCAAGTTCCAGAATATCTAATGCGGCTTTTGAGGAGCTACCTTCAATATTTAACGAAAATGAGGTTGAATCGTAATAATTATTTGATATTTTGCATATAATTTTTTTTTTTATTAAATAATTACCATCAAATTTACTTTATTTGTATAAAAATGGGAAAGTTGCATGGCACAAATTGTTTTACTTTTTAAGCTTTGTATTTTCTTTGACTATTTGAATGCAATCAGTGGATGCGGAAAATTTCATTGTTTCGAAGTGTACACACATTTATAATTCTTCACATCAACATTCATTGTACGTTCTAAGTAAAATTAAAATTAATTATCCAAATATTATTTCTGACTAAAAATTAATCATCGAAAAAAAAGGAAACAATTACAATTTCTATATTGGCTGATAATACAACATAAAGTAATTAATGCGGTCACAAAACAAAAAAAAAAAATGTGGAAAACTACATAATTAACTAAACCTAACGGCTTAATAATGGTGCCCCATCATCTCTCAACAACCCAACAATCTGTTGTCAGAAATTCGCACTGAAACTAACGTGCGAACACTGAATGATTCGAATGGTTTTTTTTTTCACAAAAGCATGACATAGCACACTTCCAAAAGATTTAAAATTGAGGTGTGCACAATTCCATGTTTTTATAATGTATTTACTTTTCTAATTTTTTAGGGTTTTGTAAAATAATTTTACAAAACCCTACTAAAATCGCGTCCTGTCTGTCCGTCTGTCCGTCTGTCTGTCCGTCCGTCCGTCCGTCCGTCCGTGTGTCACAGCAGTTTTTCTCGGAAACTACTTAAGCTAGAAACATCAAATTTTGTATGTGGGTGCAAAGTGGTGTTCTCTTCAAAGTTCAACTGCAAAAAAATTTTATAAGGTATTTAAGGGGGGTCTCCCCGTATAGGGGAGTGACCCCCCGAAAAAAAAATTTCATTGAAAGTAGCCGATATGGGTATCAAATGAAAGGTCTTGATGAGAAATTTTCAAAGCAGGTCTTAGTTTGGCAAAGTTCGCTTCGAGGGGCGCACAGGGAGGGGAAATACACGAAAAATTTGTGTCCCCCCCCTCGCGATTGGACACCTGTGATCCGAAAAATCTGAAAAAAATCAGGAATGTAGGCCTTGGTGAGTACAACAACGACAAATACGTGAGAAGTCGCAATTCACTCAACTTTGTTAGTAATAGTATGATATATCGATTTTATGTTTTCTTGAATAAAATCTTAATGGTACCCTTAAATTCTATGAAATTCAGTACACAGATGACTATTTACAATATTGATCTACCCTGAAAGTTTCATAAAGATTGAATCATATTTAGCGAAGTTATAGTGGTTTGAATTTTCCTGTATTACTATGGAACAATATGCGCTGCATTAATTACTATGGCAACATATGGCTATGGAACAACATGCGCTTTTTACCGACTCAGAAACTACAGTTTTGCATGAAAATTTCAGGAATGATAGGTGCCATGTATATCTTTGAGAATCGGTTCAGCTAGTGGTATCAGTAATCGTAAAACAAAATAGTGGCTGTTTTAAATGCGAAAATTGGATAATTTTGAGTTATTTTTTCCCAACTTCAACGTTTAAGGTGCATGCTTTGAACACTTGATTCAATTTGATGAATGACTGAAGATGAGTACCTACAATTAATACTCATAAGTGAAACAAGTCAAGGAGGTGGGAGAGAGCTCCTAGCAAAAGGGCTTTGTAACCATTCTAGGATTCGAAAAAATTGGCCATGAATCGATGATAACAGTACAGGAGAATAGCCCCTGAAAAAAAATTCATCAAACGTAGCCGATATGTTTATGAGATGAACGTTTTCATGGGAGCATTTCAAAACAGTTCTTAAACTGTCAGTTTTTGCTTCGGTGCGGGCACAGGGGGGAAATACATGAAAAATGTGTTTCCTCCCTCGCGAATGGACATCTGAAATAATTATCAAGGGAGACAATAACAAAAACCTCAGAAGTCGAAATTCGTTCAACTTTGTTAATAATAGTATGATCTTCGTATTTCATATTTTCTCTAATAAAATCGTCTTTAACATGTATCTTGATTTGATTCGATCTGGTGACTGCATTTTGTAAATTGAATACAAAACCCTTCTGACATGAGCGTAGGTCTGTTTACCCAACTTGTTTTATGTATCAAAGAGATAAATTGGGTGAATTCTTGCAAAGCTGGATACCATAACGCTGCAAATTTCTTGTCTTTCCCAATATGAGCATGAGACGGCTAGATATCGTAGCTTTAAATCAAACCCTCTAAATTGGCTGCTACGCAGTGAATTGATCAACAAATGCAAACAATTTTTCAAGCTTCAACACATAATTATTCTAATCTTTAATCGAAGTTCGATCCAAATCTTTATTTTATCTAATTATTTTGAAATTTCCCAAAATTCATTCATGTTACATTGTTGTAAAGAAAAGTGTCTTTTCAAATAAAAGGATTTCCTTTAATTTTTGGTGGAGAAGCGAGAACAGATACGTTCTTGTAAATTTTACTATAGAACTGAAAATTTCCAGACAAATTCATTTTATATTACTATAAAATTGTTACGATTTTCGATTTATATTTTTTCGCGCTCTTTTCATCGATTCAAAGGGAAATTTGAAAACGAGATGGGCGAAATAAAATATTTATTTATAGTACACATTTATCGTGGTCAGCATCGTTATTTGTCTGCAAAATTGAAAGAGTTGTTATATGGATAGCTATTCAAACCGTCACTCATTCTATTGAGTCGCAATTTGCATTTGAATGTGTGTGATTTTGTCTGTTTATTGAAGTTGTTGCTATTCTTGTTGAAGTTTTCTGTATTAACAATTTTCGATTTCACTGCTAGGTTCTTTTGCGCTTGGTTTAGTTCTTAATCGAGGATAACTTCTAAGCAACACCGTTTACAGCCTTTGATTTTAGAACATCGTTTTCGTACTTCAAAATAGTCTCCTTGCCATTCTCAAATTTTATACATCTTTACATACCTCGAGATCGCTTTAACTTCACTCCTTTTTTTGGTCAATAGTGACCACTTATCAGAATTGACTTTTTTCTTTCCGCCACCGCTGAAATTTCTAATATCGCTCGCTATGGGCGAAGTATTGTTCTCCCTTTCTTGTCTGACATCTCCGACCCAGCTGCTATAGTTTGATTTCGGTTCAGCTGTATAGAAGCATTAAAAGCCGAATAAGTCGATATTCCTAATTAAAATGACTTGAAATTCCAACAAGATTCACCCTCTCCTGGAAATAAATTTATTTTGCGTTGTATATTCCCGCCACGCTAATTTCCTTCAGACTTACCGCTAATCCGCTAACACTCGCGAGACTTCTCACTCAACGCAAAGCACCGCGCGCTTTATACGCAAAGAATCACCAGTTTGCTACTAAATAAAATGAGCCAACCACTAGGTTGTATGTACTACCGTTTTGCAACTAGCCTAAATTCTGAACTTTATTCGAAATTTTGTCGCTTGAAATTATCGTTGTCAATTCACGAAATACCGTTTTTTTTCTTTGGGCGACGATCTTGTATAAAAGTGATGCTTATGTATTCACTCAACGGACAGTGAACCGCGAACCTTCTGCCTCTTTGACATTTGGATGGCAACTGTGGGAGGCATTGCCAGATAGATATGCTTCGAAATGTATCAGTGTTTTACTTCAGCGGATCACATTGAAAGAAAATATTTCTCCACAAATATAAATATTTGAAGAAAAATATTTTCGGCGCAATGATATCTGCACGAAAGATGAAGTCTGCTTGCACTTCGAAGTCATACATATCTGGCCGGGTGCCAAGGTTCGGGATCGGAATCACTCCGATTCCCGGGCGTAGGCGTCACATTACACCTGTCACACATTTTTTGCGTGTACCAAATGGGCCAGGCTGCGAAGGGAACTCTACAGGGAGATGAGAGAGGTCACCCCGGATAATATAGTTGCGGTGATGCTCGAATTGGTTGACAAATGGAACCAGGTGGCACATTATACTCGGGCAGTCCTAAAAGATAAAAGGGACTCGCAGCAGCCGGAGGTGCTGGGCTGGGGGATCGCTCTTCTGGTATTTCCTCTTCCCCTCTCCCCTCCCGCTAGGAAAGGGACTCCCCAGCTTGAAGGCGCTCCACGGCGTAACAAAACGAGACCTGGCCCGAAGTAATGTGTCAAACGGTTCCAGGCTAGGTTCTCAGATTGACAGGGGAGGTGTTTAGTGGGTAGTCCAAGGGTATCCTCCATGGGAGTCCCACACTGCCAGACTCGGCGGGCGTAAATGCCTTCACCTCCCTACCACAAAAAAAAACACCTCTGTAGAAAATGTGAAATCAGCTGTGCATGCTCGCCCAGTTCGTTCTGCGGAAAACATTGCTGCTGTTAGCGATAGTGTGGCAGAAGAGCAGTCAATCTCGACGCGTCGTCGTGCCCAACAATTGAATATCTGATGAACATCACTGATGCAAATTTTGAATGAAGATTTGAGTTACACGCTTACAAGGTTCAATTGACTCAAGAGCTGAAGCCTACTGACCATTTCAAGCATCGGCAATACGCCGAATGGTTGGTTGCCCAGACAGAAGGGAATGGTGACTGCAAAGAAAATCATCTTCAGCGACGAGGCACACTTTCACCTCAGTGAATTCGTTAACAAGCAGAGTTGCCACTTTTGGGCGAATGAGAGTCCACGAGTGATTATTGAAAAGCCGATGCATCTACAAAGAGTGACTGTTTGGTGCGGTTTATGGGCTGGCGGCGTTATCGGGCCGTACTTAGTGGAAATGAGGATGGCCAAGCAGTTACCGTGAATGGTGCTCGCTATTGAAAGGTGGAAACGGACTTTTTGTGGCCAAAAATTGAGGTTATGAACCTGGACGATATGTGGTTCCAACAGGATGGTGCCACTTGCCATACGAGTACAGCCAACGAAACAATGGCTCTTTTGCGCGAGAAATTCAATGGCCATGTTATCTCATGTTGTGGCCATGTTAATTGGCCGCCATGATTATGTGATTTGACACCGTTGGACTTCTTTCTCTGGGGATATTAAAAAAAAGTGAACTTAATAAGCAAAGAATAATTGAAGAGCTAAATGAAGAGATAATTTAGCACATTAACGACATTGAACCTCAATTATGTCTCAGAGTCGTTGAGAATATGGACCATCGGATAGAAGTATGCCACCGTAGCAGTGGCGAGTATTTGGGTGATATTTTGTTTTACACATAATTGCCATAGATCTTTCTATCATAACAAAAAAATATTAGCATAATTATCTGAAAACCTTTTAATCTATATATATAAATATATAATAAATATATATATATAAATATATAATAAATAAATATATATATATATATATATATATATATATATATATATATATATATATATATATATATAAACATATATATAACAAATATCGAACTTTTTCAAATGTTTAGTATGTCCTACTAGCGGCAGCGGAGAGGAGAAAAAGTTGTGAATGACCTCCATAGGTCGTGCCATTTTAAAAGCCATAGACCAGTGGATGGCTAAATCCCGTCTTCTTGTATATGATATATACTCGTATGTGCAAAATACTGAGCGATGAACTGTCTTCGTCGATCGAGTCAGACCAGCGTTTCCCCGGTTTCCGTACTGGTCTCTACCTTTCAGTTCTTCCAACGAATACCTTTTTGGATATACATTGTTCATGCATACGATTCACGTGGCCAGACCATTGCAGCTTCTGCAGTTTTACAATCGTTGAGACCTCTGGCTTGTCAAAAATTTGATACGGCTCATGGTTGTTTCGGATTTGATCGTCTAACTTTACTCCGATTATTCGCCTCAGGACCCATCGCTCGAAGGCGTACTATATGTTTGCTGACGCTTGGTTTAGAGATCACGTTTCATACTCATAGCGTAACCCAGGCGGTTTTTTGGTGTATGAAGCTCAAAACTGAATAAAATACTTTATTTGCGAGGTGTATTCTTCGGCATATTTCGTTTCTTTCATTAGTGGTTCTCGTTATTTTAAGTCACTTGGTCTCAAAAAGAATGCAAAAATGCAGCAAAATATTAAAGCGGTTAGGAGGAGGATATTCAGAAAGCCATCCACAAAGTCATCCAGTACATTTGGCAGCAAGAACATATGCTGAACGACTGGAGCCAATAAATTATATTCTCTATCCACAAAAAAGGTAACAAGTGACAGTGCGAAAATTATAGAGGCATATCACTACTTTGCATGGCGTACAAATAATTTCCGAAAATCTTAGAAAATAAAATCAAATTATTTGCTAACAGAGTAATTGGGAATTACTAAGGTGGCTTTTGAGCAGGCGGATCGACGGTCGACCAATTGTTTACAATCAAGCAGGTACTTGATAAATGCTGGGAGTTCAACCTAGACGTATACCAGATATGCGTTAACTTTGAGCAAGCATAACACAGTATTGATGGTAATGTACTGTACCAAATAATGCTTTGATTTGGTACCCCAGCCAAATTAGTCCGTCTAACCAAAATGATAATGACGTCAACAAGCCTCAAGTCCGCATCAATAACCAACATACTGACGCCTTTGACACAAATATTGGACTAAAGCAAGGCGATGGGCTGGCCCCATTGCTATTCAATTTAGCTCTAGAATACGTCAATAGAAAGTGACCTGTCAAGCCAAGCAATAGCCTATGCGGAAGCACCAAAATTTTCTCATAGTCGCTAACCACCGCCAAAGAATTTTCCTGAAACTCGGCAACGAAGCAAAACTAGTAGGGTAACAAATCAATGGGAATAAAGCAAGGCTCATGAAGCAGTCGAGCAAAAATGCCTCAAGTACACAAAATATCATACTTGGCGAATACAATATGGAAAATGTGGATGAGTTCGTGTATTTAGGAGTCAAAATAACGAGAAACCCAATGAAAAAGATGAAACCTGCTGAAGGATACAGTTCGTAAATAAAATATTTTATTCAGTTTCGACCATTTTGGAGACCAGCTTTATATACAGGAATACAATGCTCTGAGTATAGAAATCTGTAATAAGACCTGTGTTATGCTATGAGTGTGAAACATGGACTCTAACTTAACCTCCCGCAAACATATTGAACGCCTTTGAGTGACGCGTGCTGAGGCGGATAATTGGAGCAAAACTAGAAGGGGGCGGATGGCAAATTCGAAACAACCACGGGCTGTGTGAAATTTTTGACGAGCTGGAAGTCTCAAGGATTGTAAGACTGCAAAAGCTGCAATGAGCTGGCTACGTGAATCATATGGATGAACAACGGATATCTAAAAAGGTATTTATTCGGAGAACTGAAGGGCGGAGACCAGTAAGGAAACCAAGGAAACGCTGATCTGACTCGGTTAACGGAGATAGTTTATCGCTGGGCCGATTTGAAAATTGGAAGACGTGGTCAATGGGGGCGCCATTTGCAGGAAGTGAATGCCCACTAGGGGCCGTAGTGCTTTTTTTTATTTTGACCAACTCACAGACTGAAGTCCAATTACAAGATTGATTCAAATAATACAAATAGAAAAGTACAACAAAATATATCTACTAGGCTAGGTGTTCAAAATTAAATTCTTAAGTCTATGCTTATAAATTACTAAAGATGGAGGATACGGGCCAAATTCCATAGCATTGTGGTTTCCGTTCTTGCAAATGGAATTTGGTATGATCCTTCATTTCTAGAGGGATAATAAGATGTCCGCATTGTCAGTAACTCTCTTACATTTGTTTGCAACTGATGGTGGTGAGGTTTATAAAGGAGACATTCATCAAGAAAGTGTTCACGGGATGATAACGATGGGAGGTGCAGAAAAGAAAGTCTTTCTTTATAAGATTGGAACGGGAGTTTAAATTTAAAGAATAATATTCGGGTTATTCGGGGGAACTCCAGTAGTGGGTCTAAGTACTTATAATGTGGTGTCCAAATTTGGGAACAATACTCGAGGAAAGGCCGAACAGTTCTTATATAAAGATGTACTGGAGACAAAATACTTCCAAAGATGCCAGGGTGACGAAGAACAATCCGGAAACCCGAGAAGCACGTGACGTGATGTCAAGGATGTGCTCTTCGAACTTGAGTCGCGGGTCTAAGATCACTCCTAAGTCTTTGAACGTGGTTACTACAGATAGCGGCTCATTGTGTAGGCTAGACGGAAATGAGATTGGATTCGATTTTGAAGAGAAAGTCATTTTGTGACATTTTTGAACATTAAGGGAAAGAAAATTTGATTACCTTCAGTTGCATAGGACGCTCAGGTCATTTTGGAGGGAGATGCAATCATCAATACTTCTAATCATCATCAGCATAGAGAAGACATGGAGCATCTATTAAAGGGGGCAAGTTGTTGTTATATATTAGGAATAAAAGTGGCCCCAGGATTGAAACTTGAGGGACTCCAGTTTGTGGATAGAAGGAGTGAGATAACACTCCGTAGAGACTTACTCTACATGAACGACTGTTTACGTATGAGACAAGCCAAGAGACAAAACAACCAGAAATACTATTTTGTGTTAGCTTTTTACACAGTACGTTATGATTTACTTTATCAAACGCCTTGGTGAAATCTGTATAAACGACGTCAACCTGAAAGTACTTATCAAGGGCTTCGCCAATAATGTGAGTAAAGTCAAGTAGGTTTGTAGTCGTCCACCGACCTGGAAGAAAGCCATGTTGAGCAGGAGATATCATAAATGTGATTATGAACTAAACGTTCTAGGATATTCAGGAAACATGATAGAAGTGAGATTGGACGGTAGTTGAAGACACACGAAAGTGGACCAGATTTATGAGTTGGGGAGATGTTGGCTGTCTTCTAGAAGGGAGGAAAAACTCCGTAGGACCAGCTGGCGTTAAAGATAAAACTCAGAAGAACATTTAATGAAGAGGACAGAGGTTTAACAAACGCATTTGGAATTCCGTCTGACCCAGAACCAATGTTTGTGTCAAGAGTATAAATTATGGACTCGATTTCTGCAGGGCTAACTGAAGGAGCACTATCAGCCAGAGAAATCATGAGAAGAATCGAATGCCGAAGAGGAAGTTATAGTGGAAAAGAAGTCTGCGAACAAGTTAGAAATGGATTCCAGTGCTCAACTGTGTTTATCATTCCAATAAATGGTGCTAGGAAGGTGCGGGGAGGACTTTAGATGATTAATATACGACCAGAATGGTTTTGACTGGTTGGAATGAAGTGACTCTTCTATGTGCGTAAAGTAATTTTTTCTTGAGCTTTTAATTAACAATTTTGCGGAGGCACGGGATCTAGAGTATTCATTATAATAGTCAGAATCACCGGTCAGTCTAAACTTTTGGTGGAATTTATTCTTAATCCTCAGAGCTTCTAAGATTTCTCGGTTGAGCCAATGTGGTTCAGAGCTCTTTTTGGACTACATAAGGGTAATTGATGGATAAGCGAGTCGAGGTGGGAATGAAATTTAGTAAGAGCTTCTTCACAATCAACGCAGTCAAAAAACGAGAACCAATCAAGTGAATTCAAAGATTCCGACAATGCGCTGTAATTGGCTTTCCAGAAGTTGAACTTGAGGGGCTGATGGCATTTAAGTGTTTTTGGAAAGCTCATGCTAATGTCCAACAACAGAGGGGGATGATGAGGATCAGGAGATACATAGGAGTGAGGTGCAGCAGCTACGTGAATATGCCCAGTATCGACATTCGACATTACAAGATCTAGCACTCGATTATTTATATTTAGAACGTAATTTAATTGGTTAAGGGAAGATTGGGAAAGAAAATTCAATAGTAGTACAGACTGTCGATAGGAAGACATGATATCAATAGAAGATGTTAAGTTCCACTCTACGAAAGGAAGATTGAAGTTGCCACAAATAATAATACGTGAAGTGGGATGAAGTGAAAGACAAAGCAATGATAGTGAGCCAAATAGTGAATCATAAAAGTCAAAAGAAGAGTTCCAAGGAAGATATATGCAGAATATGAACAAAGAAGCGGAAAGAGTATTGATTTTGACAAGTACGTGTCCGGTTAAGTCTGGGGGATGAAAATCGTCGCAAAGCTCACTGGAAAGATTTTCAGCAACAGCAATCAGTACTCCAACACCATCAGATTTCTTTGTCAGATTAAAATCACGGTTCCTCTGATAGACAATGTGGTTTGGGAAAAGTTCCGAGCTATATATATCACTTCTCAACCAAGTCTCAGTTAAGCAAATAACATTATCATTCGCAAGAATGTATGAAACGCTGACGCTATGTAATTTGGTCCGCAAGCCTCTTACATTTTGATATTGATTATTATGAGTTTTAGGGTCAGTTATGCGTTGATTTTTCGATGTGAAGTTCTCAGAAGACTTCGCCCTCTGGGAGGATTGAAACGCTTGACTAAAGTTCCATCCAGCCACAAATTTTGATTCAACAAAGTGCTACATTCTGCTTGTACACTAATTTTGAATGAGGCAATCTGACGATGAGGAAGATTATCTTTTGTTAACTTAACACAGTCTAAGATGGGAAAAGATGAACCAAGCTTACATTTCACGTAATCAGTTAACATTTCAATAGTAGTTTTATATGCTAGCCTCGAAACAAATACCTGCAATGGAGGAATGACAGCACGAAGAGCCTCCTCTTCATCAATAGGTACATCACGTTAATTTATAGAAGCATGTGAGTAGGACGCGATTGTTCGCAAGAAGGAAAATTAATGCCAGATGTTGAAGAGTGCTCAATTTGACGAGAAGGTATTTGAGTTTGGCTTCTTGTGATGACTTGTGACCTCGCAGATGTCAATAAAGGTGAATTTTCGCTTGGTTGGTTACGGAGAGCTATTGGCGTATTCAGTATTGTAGTGAGCTCCTCCTTTTCGATATTTTCACTCATAATTTCAGATCTCTGGTCACCAGCTGACTTCGGAGATTTTCCAGGTTGTTTAATATCGGCAATTTTCAAAAGCTGGGTGATTTAATTGTTCGCTGTTTCCAATTGGTCATTAAGCTTTAGGAGTGAACTGCACAGACGATCAATTGTTTCCATGGCTACCATAAGCCTCGTTACGTAAGAGGAAGAAAGGGGCTAGTTTGGGGCTAAATTAGTCAGAAAGAAGATGTGCCAGCGAGTTAAGGTTAAGAATGAACCAGTATGCAGAATTTCGAGCAAAGACTTAAAATTTCCTTTCTTCAAGAATCAATGGAAGGACTTGCAGTTTGTATGCAAGTGCTGCTTGAAGATCAAGAAAATGTAGTAATCAAAATGAGTGATGAGGCCTTCATTTGCATGGTATGATAACAAGATTCACGGTATTAAGTCAATCAGACCCTTCAAAATATTCACGAAAAACCACTGTATACATGGCATGTAACAATATGGTGTTCTTTTTGCACTTTTGGTATCGACAGTCTATTATTGTAGGTTTTATAACAAACAAATTTCACCATTTTTTGTGGTTGGCAGGTGAAAGCTATTTACACCCTGAGTGTGGATCTTCCAGAAACACAAGATGTCTGGACTATTCACTAAACAACGTGAGAACATTGGTTGGAACTTTTTGATACATAACTTCATGCTGAGCCTACGCCGTGAGGTGCTTTCAAGTTGGAGCATCGTGCCTTTAGTGTAGAAAGATCATCGGGTGCTGTGAGCTATTTTTTTATTAGATTAAATCAACTCCCAGATTAGACACTCCAGTTAAGCCCCTTTTATTTCCTTGTAGAGATCCCGGCACAGCCTGTCCCATCTTTTGAATGTAAAAAATGTGTGGCAGTACAGAGAGTCCTCTTTCCCCTACAGCTCAGTACGAGCCTCGCTACTTCACGATGTTTCAGGAAAACCCCTTTCCAAAGGCAAGCGTTAAATATGCTTTCAGTTCCAGCTGCATGAAGAGTGAGCACTTGATTGTTGTTTGGCCATGGGCAGCGTCAACATAGACGGGATGGGCGGGGAGAGTGGATGTGTATCTTTTTAGCATCTTACATGTGCAGCTTGTATAGAGTACGAAGTACTCGCATTACTAGCTCATAGCCAAGGCCCAATAGAACTCTGTTCATATTGTCCACTGGATCTTGCCAGCAGCGAGCCTTATTGCAGTTAATCATTTTGCGAATACATTTGCTGTGCAACTTATTTACAGCTAACCAGTTGCACACCTCATCATGGTTCCGTGCCTATTGAGCTTCAAGTTGAAGCTAGTAGCTCTTCCTTTTCTTTTTAATGGTTTCAGTCGACCACCAGTATACTGGAGGCTTGTGTGTCATAGACTTGTGCAGATATGATGGTACTCATATTTGAGGTCATCGTGTCTTACGCTGCTAGTGCTGCAGTCCCCTATGAATCTTATAGCAACGGTACACTTGCATGAGCATCACGACAAATGTCTCGATGTCCATCTTGCGAATGTTCCACTCAATAATAGAAGGTTGGGAGCATAGGCGTTGAGAGACAGCCTCATGGATTTCAAGCAAAATGTACTGATGATCATGGACTAAATAGTCCCTTTGAAAAATTTCAATTGTGTACCCTCCGTACTATGGAATTCATGGCAAAAAATCAGCGTATAGCTGGTATTATCCCGACAAGCCTTGTACGGCTATAACCTCCAAGACTTGCTTTCCCCACGGATGAGTTTTAAGCATGCTTTAGTCGATTGCTTTAGCATTGAAGTCTCCTTCAATGAGTTCATAGTCATCTGCTCTCAAGACAGCGCTCTGTAAAGCATTAAGCTTGGCTTCTTCCTTCTTCGTAGCACTGCAGCCCCTCTCGGGTCTTCGCTCCCTGCAAAAAGTGCTTCCAACTGTCTTGGTCCATTGACCATGTCCTCCAATTCCGAAATTTGAGCAGCGATGAACTGTCTTCGTCGACAAAGTCAGACCAGCGTTCCCTCGGTTTACGCACTGGTCTCCAGCCTTCAGTTCTCCCAACGAACACCTTTTTGGGTATCCATTGTTCGTCCATACGAGTCATGTGTCCACCCCATTGCAGTTTCCGCAGTTTTACAATCGTTGAGACTTCGAATTCGTCAAAAATTTCATACAGCTTATGGTTGTATTGAGTTCGCCATTGGTTCCCATCTAGCTTCACTTCGATTATTCACCTCAGGAACCGTCACTCAAAGTCGTTGAATATATTTGCGGATACTTGGGTTAGGGCCCATGTTTCACACCCATAGCGTAACGAAGATCTTATTACAGATTTGTATACTTGGAGCTTTGTTTTCCTGTGTATGCAGCTAGTCTTCAAGATCGTCAAAACTGAATAAAATATTTTATTTGCGAGCTGTATTCTTCGGCATATTTCGTCTCTTTCATTACCCGTTTTCGATTAAGCTTGGCTTAGGTAGATTATATCGCATCTTTTGGCATTACGCACACAGTAAAGAATCTATTCCCTCAACATTGAACATACACAAATCAGTATCATAATAACAAAATTTGTCGTGGTGTTGATCACTCAGTAGCAAAACTTGGCTTACGCGTCTCTTGAAAACTGCCCAACTAGGTTTTGGGCAGTTGTACTGCAGTGTGGATTTACCTGCAGGATATGGGTCATCGAGTTCTGCTGTTACCTTGACCAGGGCTTTCTAGAAAACCAGACAATTTTCTTATTCTAAAATGAGCTTGAAATCCAGTTTTGGATCAGCATCCTCGCAAAGGATTCCGTATAACTCCCTCCTACATTCGTTTCTATTATGTCCCGTGTTGCCATATTTGTAGCACAGGCAACTCCTATATAGTCCGTTGCATCCTTGTATGGTATGACCATAACCAAGGCACTTAAAACAGTAAAAAAGTACTGCTCTTCACCGTACCCTGCAGGTGGTCTACCCTATTCGTAGTTTTCCCTTACTCAGAAGTTGTTTGGCGTCCTTCTCAGTAAGATCAATGATAGCCATACGTTGCCACCTATTGTTTTCTGGTGTCAGCTTCGCTTTAACTCTCCTTACACATGGCAGCTATCTTTTGATGGCCTACTGTACCTCAGCCAGGTCTGTGATGCAGTCAATGTATATTATTTCGATTACTGTCAACAGCTCCCTTGCCCAGAATTTCCTTGACTGCTTTGCAGAATGGTTCTTTTCTTCTCGAATTTAACCAGATCAGACCAGGTCGGTCACACTGTTTATATGGCAGTATTTTTCTCTTCAGGCCTTTCATCTCCTTTGATCTCCCACAACAAATCTGTGTACGGGCGACCAACCTTATATTTCACAAGCACTGTCTGCTATCGGGGTCTTCATCGTGGGTTTGTTCTTTTTTCCTTCAAGTACTTCGTTCGATCAGGAACCACTGGGAACTTTATTTTCTGGGATATTTTGTAAGTATTTTTATGCAGTTTTCTTGGCTGCCATTGTTTGTAATTTCTGGAGCCCCTGATTAAACGTTTTATGCTAATTAAATACCCCCATCATAACAGTTGTTTTACTAGGTTATACTCAACTACACCCGTCAAGTTCCCATCATTTAGACAGAGATGAGTGGTTCACTTCAGCTACTTTAACATCATTTGGCTTGGCACTTCACTTGTAATGCAACGACGTTTTTCAGAGCAAGAACGGAGTTTGTTTTTATTTGATGTTTGCATTCATGCCAAGCTTCCACGCTCGCTTACCTTGGTGCGACAAAAATTTTGAATTACTAAAGAAAATAAAAATTGATCGGAATGTCCTATAGAGTACGCGTAGTAAATGTTTTGCAGTGCAGCTTCGTGGCACGACAAAAATCCGTCCCATATGATTCCGTAAATAGCAAACTGACTAGAACGTCTACGCAATCGTAAAGCGAAGTTAGTCAGCTGAGCTCGGTCTTCTTTTCAGCTCACTGACTATTGTGCCAGAGCATCGGCATCCAAGTCTTGCACGGAATCCAAATCATTACAACTCGGTTGTGTCCTCACACTTTTCTTTTTCTGTCACGATTTATTTATTATTATTATTTTTTGACTTAAGGGTGTTTCATTACGTACTCTTCTCTTATATGGCAACCTCGAATGCGCGAAGTTTGTTTTACTGTACCTGAATACCGCAATTATATCCTGAGCTTTGTCATTAAGTTTCCTGTTTGTTTTCATTCTTTGAATCTTTACTGTCTAGAAAAGTTTCTAATGTCTTATTTGTTATCGTTGTTGTTATTGCCGGTATCGCAATTCATATGCGCTGTCGGTTCTTTGGTCCCATGGTTATCTTCGTGCAGTAGCCAGCCTTTATTGGAACATGTGCTCAGAGCTAGACCAGCGCTAATTGGAAGTCTATCTCAATCGAACCTACTTCACCCACTCAACGGTGCGAACTTCGAACGTATTTGAAGGCCTGTTAAGGTTTTATCGAGACGGAGATGGTATGGTACTTAGATTGGAGCCGTTTGGCATAAATGTCACCTTGGTGGTACTGTTCTATGCAACTAGGTCGAAAATATATCCGCTAGCCTGAAACGTTAGTTTCAATTCAACATCCTCTTATTTTTTTGTTTTTTTTTGTGGTAGGGAGGTGAATGCCATTTATGCACAGAGTGTGGGACTCCCATGCGCGACTGGACTACCCATTAAACACCTCCCCTGTCAACCTGAGAACCCAGCCTGGAACCGTTTGACACATTACTTCAGGCCAGGTCTCGTTTTGTTACGCCGTTAGGCGCCTTCAAGCTGGGGAGTCCCTTTCCTAGCGGGAGGGGAGAGGGGAACAGGAAGTGCCAGAAAAGCGATCCCCAGCCCCAGCGCCCCCGGCTGCGGTGAGTCCCTTTTATATTTTAGGACTGTCCGAGCATTATGTGTCACCTGGTTCCATTTGTCAACCGATTCGAGCATCACCGCAACTATCCTCCTCTTATCAGTCCAGAGATTGTTACCAGATCGTTATCCAGAGAGGAAACCTCCACTTCATTTGGTATGTAGAGATGCACTCCCCAAAGAGTGCTAGCATCCAAGAATATTCTTGTCAATCCCCGCGAGAGGACAGCACGGTATGCAGGTGATATTTTCAGTATCATTTTAGCATCAAGCCCCAAGAAAGGAGTACCTCCAGGTACTCCTTTTTTAAGGGCTTGAGCAACTCAAACGTAATATGCCACATAGTTCAATTTAGAAATTGATCTGCGCATCTCTTCCACTAGAATATCAGGAGAGAGCTCTCTTGTTTTCTTTGCTAAGTGACTGTAACTGTTTTGATCATTTCTTGCATGCAAACAATGTGTTGAAGGTGTCTTCCATCTCTCCAGTGTAGGACAAAGAACCAGAAACCGTGAAGCAGGTTCCACTGAAAACATCCATGCCTGCTCAAGAGCTGGGCCAGGTAGAAGTCAGTTTCACCATAACTTCGATTGAGACACAGGGATGAGCCATGCTGCCCATCAGCTTTTTATGTCGTTCACCCTGGAATATGTTGCCAATTGTTCAGAGAGCGTTTCTTTTTGTCAAGATTTATGTGCCCATTGCCTTTGTGTCTGTTTATATAGATTTCCCAACGCTCTTTAGCAAGGAGAGCAGTGGGTATTATGCTTGTGATGACCAGCAGAACTGGCTCAGACACTATCTAATATGTAGTTACAATATCCATATTCTTCATCCCTGTACCAGTGCCAGTCGTTGTCGGTGGAGCTTCTTCCTGTTAGCATGGCCCCATATTTTTGGACCATACAGTAGAACAGGCTGAACGGTTCTTATCAAAAGTCATCTACTTGATGAGGCGGGTTGCTCTATGTTGGTCCTCAATCAACTCAGTTGCCCTGATTTGCTTAAAGGGACTCATCTTTGAGTCCATCAAGAAGCCGAAGTACCTTCTGTCTGCTTTGCTTTGATAAGAACTTTGCTGGTGCCGATTATTCTTACTCTAGGGATCTTCTTCTTTGTAAAGATGACCACTTTGGTTTTCTTCAGTGCTTGGCTAAGTGCACGAGCGGCCATCTAGTCCTTAACCTGGCATATTAGCATATTAAGCCTAAGTTGTGCTTGTTCAACTGTATGTCAAGCAACTAGCAGCGCAAAATTATCCCCAAAACCAATCAAGCGCGACTCATTTGACAGTTTTAGTTTCGGTAGCCCCCCATATGAAGTATTTCGGAGATGTGGATCAAGAATATCAAGAATAGATTGAGCTTTCATCCTTATTCAATCTTCCTTCATTTCACAGAGCAGTTTCCGTTCTGTCAGACTCTTTGCAATCTACACCAGACATTCTGGAGCTTGGAAAAACTTCTCTAACATTTCGAAAATATAAACCCCTCTAATGCAATTGAAGGCATTTCTGACATCAAGTATCATGAGTAAAACAATCCGGTGGGTAGACCGGATGTGAGCCTCTACACGTTGGACTGCGATAAGAACCTTTGTAATCGCATAAAAAGTCAGGAGCCTTGTTCTAAAGCTATACAACTGTGGAGATAGATCTTCAGTGACATAAGCCGCATCAATATGGTCTTTCCCCCATGAGTTTCTAAAGTACTTTTGCAGCCGTCTCTAGCATATGTAAATTACGGATGATATGCAAAATGTGATTTGGAATTTTCCTTTACGTTGCTGACAGCATTACTGCTGTTGATTAGTTTGTGAAGGCATTTGCTACCTGATATATATGCTGGAAGCTTGGCACCTGCTTCATCTCGAGTTTGTACCCGATGACTATTACTTCGCTGTTTAGTAATTTCAGTGCACTACCAGAAAATTGGAGACTTGCCGTGTCAATGTAATCAATTCTCATAGTAAAGTTCACAACGTCTACACTAGCTGATCTTCCGTGCTCTTTTACAACTCCCAGCGACATTGTACCATCCGGCATCGTATTAACGAGCCTTTCGGTATCTACCTTCTCGTTATTCAACCCATTAGTTGTAGACAAGGTACATGTGCACCCAGAAGCGTCATCGTAGTTTCCGAGCGCGATTTACTAATGGTCGCTAGCTAAGTAGTCCTCTAGAGCTCGCCCATTGTGGTACTGCGAAGCAAATTTCTCGTTCGGTATGTTTCTCACACTCCGTATGGGGCTTCCAGTTCCTCATTGGACACGATATTAAGTACCGGAAAGAAGGTGCCCTAACTGGCTAGGTGGTGGATATATGGGAGTTAAAATAGCAGTCGCGGACCAAAACGTGTCTAAGTTGAAGCGCTGATAACGCTCCATTTAGTATTTATTTGTTATGGAACCAGAACAACAGCTTTGGATTGGATATACAACAATGGCTATTGCAACGCATAAAGGACTATTCTTCTGAAACTTGGAATGTTTCATCATTGAACAGACCAGGTGTATCGTGATAACTTCTGGATAAAATAAAGATATATAGAATCAACATCCTTGCAGGGCAAGAAACTAGATGGCATGTTAAGGAAACATTTGCCATGCAAGCGCACACCATGTTTAAAAGTAGAAAATTACAAGACAGCTGTGAGTTTGGAGTAGCTCCAATTGTTGACAGCATATTTAAACAAATTTTCACTGATTTCAAGCCCATTAACAAGAAGATCTTTGCGATTCTTATCAAGACCAAAGTCTTTAATGTCTGGCTGGTCAACTAACACGTGCTCACAGATAACAAGGAGGAGGCAATTTACAGCATTCTGGAATGTACTGTCTATGCATTGCCATCAAACGACATTAGCATTATTTTGGATGACTTCAATGTAAAAACCAGCCGAGAAACGGCTCATAGAGGAACAATCGGAGGGCGCAGTCTTCATACAGAGTGATAACGGACAACGCCTGATCGACTTCACTACTGGCAGAGACTTTGCAGTAAGCTCCACATATTTTCCGCATCGAGGCATCCATAACAGAACGTGGGCATCACTAGATGGTCACATATTCAACCAGATCGACCATGTTCTCATACAAAAATGATTGGCCTCCAGCATTCTTTACATACGCTCGTTCTGTGTCACTATCGGTATCGGACCACTAACTTATAAGAGTCAGGTCCAGGTGCTACATCTCCAAGAGCTGTGAACATGGAAGATCAGTTACGCCAAGGTATCAGATACATAAGTTAAATGATAGCTCAGTAATGTCAACATACATTCCAGGGCTGGAACATCGCATCAACATATCCCCGCAGTCAAGACAAAGTAATGATGGCATCAAAACCATATTAAAGACAGTAAGAGTTGTGATAACAGAAGCAGGCGAAGGGGTCTTGGGGCACCAGCCAAAGAAACGTAGGAACAACTGGAGGAAGAAGACTGCAAGAAAGTGGTTAAATAAGGAACCGGTTGTATAAAGAGCACAGCTAGTGACCAATGTGACAACCTTTGAAGACAAGCTAAAAAATGTACAGAAGAAAGAAATGGCTGACATTAACATCAAAATCCAAAATGAAAATGAAAACTTCACCCTAAATGAAGTCAGATTGCCGTTTGTCTCTATTAAATAACTAAGATATGGCTTCAAACCCCAAGCAAGCCTTTTCAAAGTGCACAGGAAGCAACCATAGATAACCCAGTTAAAATTAAAAGCAGATGGCTGCAATATTTCCAGAAGTTATTTACAGCGTCTCCAAAAATCACTAAAGCTGTGAACATTCCATAAGCAGAGCAAAAGGTCAAAGTCTACAGAGAAAAAGTACAGTACGTGTCTTCATAGAAAATAAGGGTGCAATACATGAAATACTAGCAAAACTGCTCTAGAGAGGCCAAACACAGAATACCAGGTCAAGGTAAAGGGGTGCTGTGCAAGTGGATTGCAGACTGACAGGAATTATCTTTGAGGCAAGCATCCTTTAGCGAGTGCACCTCATAGACTTAAGGGTATGGAGGTCGTCATAAGGCTCTCCCTAGGAACCTGCCTGAATATGCTTTGTACAACGAACTAGAATTGATGCTTTGGGCTGGCGGAGATGATGGTTTGGACTTAGATACCTTGCATGGTAGGACACAGATAATACTCTTGCGTGAATGGCTCCAATTCAACAATCATACTGTCTTCGAGCTGGTAAAATCTTGGTAGGCCTCGGAAGACGTTCAAAGTTCGCACCATTGGTTTTGTAGGTTTGGTTGAGATGGACTCCCGATTAGTGCAAGTCTGGCTCGGAACACTTGTCCCCATAAGGTCTTGTGCCAACCCTCGCATGATCTCCCTCCCTGCAAAGATAAACATGGGACCAAAAAGGCGACTACACCTGAAATGATATACCGATTTTAGGCGGGACCCAATAAGATTGGAGCAACGAAAAGTTAAAGCCACAATATTAATAGCACATTAAGATTGGTACTGAAGACGAAAAAAACGACGAATACAATTACAGTCCAGATGGACAAAAAGCGCAGAACAACGGACAGCTTTGTCCAAACTGAAATCTCTGCGGCATTCGGGTTCACCAAAAACACAATGTAAACGCTAAAGCGTCTTAAAAAAGAAGAGTTCTGCAGGACATGCAGGATGTTTACACGGTAGGAAAAATACAAACAACATCGAGAATTCGGCAATTGCCGCTGGTTAAAGGCCAAAGAGGACCAGAAGGCCGAAGAACAGTAGAAGTCTACAGAAGCGCTGGAAGCTCAGCGTAAAGAGAATGTGCAGAAAGCTTGACCATCAAATATCAATAAAAGAATGGAAGCCCAATCAAAGTTGATCGAGATAAAAGAAGACAAATAGAAGCTATTGCTGGGCATGGAATGGAATGGTGTTCCAACCATTACTCCTAAATTTAGAAAAAAACTCTTCAAAACATGCCAGAAAATAAAGTTCGCGCCTAAGCCTAACAAGAAGAAAGATAAATGAGTTCCATATTTTCAATAATAATTTTTCTGAAAAATTATTAGAGAAGAAAAATGTTAGAAGGTGGTTTCGACGTGTGTAGTAATTCTCCTCAGGCCATCACTCTTAGATACACACCGGTGATGGGGACCACCATGCTTAGAGGTGAGAGAGTTAATTTTAATTTTTCTACTTATGCGAACTCAATATGTTTTTGTATCTGCAAGTTATGTTCAAGTTAAATTTCTCTGGTAAGTACTTGTATTAGCTAAACTTTTAATTGGATCAATGAAAAGGGTGAAATGATCCAATTAAAAGTTTAGATTGACTTGGTCCCAAAAGGACGCTAAACTGTTTTTGAACAAGGGCAAAAATAAGGGGTGGGTCATTTACAGGACACAGCAAAGAGCAGCACCTTTTGACTGCTTTAGTTACCTTGTTTACGATCACACCACATAAGTATGGAAAGGATCCGATAGGAGTTAGCTATGCTACAAATATGGTAAGTATATGAAAGAGATACGCTGCATTCTTTGCAAGGATGGTGATATAAGACCAGATCTTGGGCCAAGGCAAAATCAGAACCTCGATGGCTCATATCCAGCGGGTAAGCATACACGACAATTTAACCGCCCAAAACCTGTTTGACATGAAGAGTATGAGGAAGGAAGGAAAGATAGCGCTCACTCAAGATTGCCAGCAATCTTCTGTCAATTGCATGATAGGAAGCTGGACCGCGTGGCTCATTGCAGATCTGATATGGTTGCTAATCAAAGGCGTGGTAAGGTTGACTTCTGCCTAGCTTTTAAGTGGGCATTGATGTTTTCAGTATTGGTTACTCAAGATTGTAACACAAGGTTCCCGACTATGGGTTTTACCTGGGAGGGGAAGACAATGCCTGCCAGACATTTTTTGCGTGCAAAAATTGGAACACAGGGAGTTAATGTTTCAAGTGGATTCTCAGGGTGACAGTGGAGGTATGTAGTGCAGCCACTCGCGAGCATGGGAGGTCCGTACCTGGTTCGCAAATGGCAATCACCTCCCAACCATAAAGAAAAACCTTATAGAGTAGTTTGCGCGGAACACGAAACCTGCATTTTTGCTGCTAAGTGAGGAGTACCACGATAAGCGTTTTGCATCATGTTATCCTGATGAAACTAGTACTGCCACCATTCGGATTGAGAACAATGATTTTCAGGTGGAGAACTGTGGATAAAAGTATGGTTTTGCGTAGATTCGGTACTCAAGAACCTTTTTTGTGTTCAACAACAAATGAGCCGATATCATTTTCCTGATTTCAATGCTTTGGAGGACACTGTCTCAAATGTCACGCCGAAAAAATAGAACAAGGCATGCCTTCAACAGATCCGCGGGTAAAGTGAATCCAAGAAATTTCGTGCCAAAGACCGGAAAGACGTTGACTTTCCCCTGTATTTGCTATGTAGGAACCATACCAGACGTGATATTTACTGAGGTGAATTCACATAGTACGGAGGTTACACAAATGAAGAGTATTAGAGGACTACTCAACTAGTGATCATTAGTACATTCGGAACGATGGACGTCGAGAGGTTTGTTTACATGTTCACGACTGCTGTTCTGCTGGGGGCTCTCAGGGAACAGAAAAACCGGCAGCTCAAGATGTGGCAAACTAAACTATGAACAAAATCAGGACTACTTGCAGTGCTTCAAGGTCCAGTTGGATACCCTAGCGCGGCAAGCCCCAAGTGTACTGGTAGTCGATTGAATACACTGAAAAGCGAAAGGATTATCAATAGCTTCGGCATAAGGCTCAACGGGCATGGAACCACGACTATGCATGCAGCCAGGTAGCAGCATATTAGTTGGCCTAGAGATGCCTCCGCAAATTAATTAACAAAAGCAAGGCTTCCTGCTGGCACGATTTAATGTACAATATGAACAAGGAAAAGTATAGTACATGCGGTGTAGTGATGAGAGCACTCACTGCATAAGTCGAAAGTTCTTGGTTCGAATCCCATTGGTGACAACGAGATTTGTTACGAGCGAGTCTTTTGATAAATCCATTCGTTTATGATATATGCTAGCTTAGAATCAGATTGTATCGCAACTACGTGGACAAATCAATGGCAAAAGCATGGTACTAATTATATCACCTTCCCGAGTACCCATACATTCCATCAAGATAGTGAGCTAATCCAACTATCTCTAAGCGAAAGCCTGAAAGTGCTGGAGTGACCTTGCATACCTCAAGTGGGAAAGATGGACGAGATAGTGCGAGTACTTTTTCCCGCCCGTTTTGATATTGTCCAATATTCACACAGTTAGAGCTGAAAGAGGCATTCCTATCATTAAAACAAGGAAGTATCCAGACCCAGACGGTGTTTTAGGTGAGGTGTTGAGACTTGTCTATCACCATTGACCTGACTGGTTTCTCTGCACATTCAACGTTTGCCTTCAGGATGGGGTTTTTCCTTACGATGGAAGGTAGCGAGACTCATGCAGATCAATAAGGGGAAGGGAAAACTCAAATCACCGTCTGCATGCCACCCGTTATGGATACAAGACAAGACTGGGAAAAGGCTAGACAAAATCGTGAAGGCAAGGCTAACTGATGCAATTCACGCTGCTGGGGACCAATCTCGTCAGCAGTATGGATTTAGAGCAGGTCGCTCCACTATTAATGCAACTGCAGAGGTTGTGAGCATGATGGCATGCAGTCGCACCAAACGATGGATCGTTTTGTTGGTGACACTCGACGTTAGGAATGCCTTCAACTTCGCAAGATGGGTGGATACTCTGGATACATTGAAAACTCTTTTTAAATTCCAGAGTATCTTTTGCAACTTCTGAGAGACTAGCTGAAGGACAGAAGCCTACATCATGACACGACACAGGGTCAACGAAGGATGGAAGTTACATCGGGTGTTGCCCAGGGATCTATCCTTTGTCAGGATCTATGGTACGTTTCTTAAGATGGACTACCGAGACTGGGAATGCCAGATGAGTTGGGCTTAATGACTACGTGGACGACGTTGTGCCTCTGGTCGCTAGGTGTGCCATTTAGCAATTGCAACTCAGGCTGAGTATGACTGCTTGCGGGTGCAGTATAGCACTGGAGAAGACCAATCTGGTCATCCTGACAAAAAACAGAATCCCCAGAGTAAGAATGATCAGAATTGATTGCATCTTTACATCCTACAGGCTCTGATTTGGTAGCGAGAGTTACTGCAAGCGCGACACCTTTCGCCCACCTTGCTATTTAATTGCGTCGAATGGAGAACACAAGAGAGACGATTGCTCGCAAGGGGAAATAGCACTCACTCAACAATTACTAGCAGTCTTGGATAAATTCTACAAGCGAATGGTGGACTGTGTGGTTCGTACCGGATCTGAGTTCGTAGCAAAATCGAAGGCATGATGACACTGACTTCTATTCAGCAGGCATGGGTATTTTCAGTCTTACCTGCACAGGATTGGGAAGTCACGATCATTCGACTACATATTTTGGCCAGGAGAGGAAAACGATGCCTGTCACACATATTTTGCATGCAAAGTGTGAAACAGGCTGCAAGAAGACCTCCACAAGAAAATAGGGTGCTCACTCTGAACAGTATAGTATAGTAAATGGAACCATGTGGCAGATGTTTTTTGGGCAGTCCTTCCAGTGAAAAAGCTCACAGCAGCCGGTAACGTCGGGGCTGGGGAATCACTTATCTAGCAATCCTCTTTTTCCCTGCTCTTCCGTTAGAAGAGTGAACCCCCAGCTTGTAGGTGTCTCATGGCGTAGCAAAATGAGACATGGCCCGAGGTGTTCAAACTGTTCCAGGCTAAAGGTAGCTGCACAATTTCATTCAAGAAAATGTGAAATTCAGAAAGCATCCTATTACTAACAATGTCCAGTGAATTTTGACTTCTGAGGTGTTCATCGCTGCTTTAATCATAAAGAAACACTTGTGTGATTTTTTTCGGTACCTGGTGCCCTATCGCAAGGCGGTGGAAAACAATTTGTGCGTGGTCCGTGGTCTGTAATCTTAACATGTCACTATTTCCTTTTATTTAATACCCTATTTTACTATTTTCCGTGAAAAAAAAGTTAAGTGGTCACATTCTTTTATGGGGAGGCCCCCATAAAATTCTTTGAAATTTTTTCGACTATGGAACTTTCCTCAACCAGAAACTTTTAAGCTGCTCACAAAATTTGATGACTTTAGCTTCTCTTGTTGCAGAGAAAATTGGCAGTAAAACACTGACGGACGGACAGTTATCGATTCCAATAGAGTATTATTAAAAATTTCTTTCACAAAACCTAAAAAAGTAACAAAAAATTATTTGTATGAAGTTAATAACCAATTCTCCTATTGAAGTCGGTTGAAAAGTTTATCACATTTTATATGAAAGTGAGCTAAAATTTAGTTTTTTTTAATGAGAAAACGGAATGTTGCTGTTTATATCTCCAGAGTCTGTCAATGGACTCCAATTCTGCTCCGAAATATTTTAAGTCCCATATATTTATATGCAACGCTAATAATGCCGCAAAATCTGCTATATGTAGAAAAAATTTTATTTTACCAGGAAGTGTTATTTACCATTGTTCAATTTCCTTGTTTCTAGCCCGAACACCTACGATAATATTTTGAAACATTTATCATTCATTTTCGCCTTCAACATGTATTTACCGACAATTACTCTCCACAATGAGAGCAACTGGGAAAAATTCAAAATCACGTGCTGCATTTTTCCTTGCAGACCGATTACTTCTGTCAATCACGAGCAAATTGTGCTTTCAGTCAATGTCAGAACCTGTGGCACAGGAGTTGGTCATGCATGTGTTGGCTATTATTTATTATTCTATATTTCCTTCGAAGAAATCGCCTAAAGGCAAAATCGATGGGAGATGTTACAACATGAACGAGAATTTACAACATTTCGATTAACTGCTAGTCATTAATATTCTCAGGGTATATCAATATTTCCCAAAGGTATACATTACCAGTTCTGCTAATAAACAAAGGATTACGCCCCATGAGATACATACTCGTATTGTGAGATGCGAATGCATCATGAGCATGTATCATTGTTGCAACCATAAATTGTAGCATTGCGAGTTCAACGTACTTCACACCCCTTTTGGCTTCCAGGATGAAACATTTTCAACTTTATTTGAATAGTATTGTTCTACATAGACCATCGACTTGAATCAACTTCGTCGAAAGAATTTTCGCATGCAACTATTTCAAACTTACTCTGTATTGGAAATGCCTGAAACACTTTTCAATTTTTAAACTTCAATGTGCATTCCAATTGCCATCGCACGTAAACAACGGGAGAAACTACTTTTTTGCAATACCTGATTAAAATCGGTACCTGCTGATCCGTCCGTTTATCCGTCAGTGCATTGCAGAAAGTCTTCTCAGAATTTAGAGAAGCTAGAGTCATCGAATCTTTTGAACAGCTCAGAAGTTGTTCGTTAATGAATAATTGATAGTCCGAAAAAATTTCAAAGGATCTTAAAGTAGTATCTCCCCATACAAGAATGTGAATCCTTAAACATTTTTTTCAATGAAGATAGTCGAGTAGAATATCAAATCGGAGGTTTTGGTGAGATAATAATATCAGCGATTAAAATCGCACATCGATAACGAGGTTGGCAGAGAAAGCGAATGAACACGAAAAAATTGCATATATTGTATTGCTTAAATTTAAAGTACTATGTGGGCCATCAAGTTTTTGAGTACTTCAATGTTTTAAACTGGCTTGATGTCTTTATAAAAATAATAACGACTGAATCAATAAAGCGCATTTAACTTTCTGCCGTAGGGGGAATGCCAGTCGACAAGAGTACTCTTGGAGGCTAGCATTTTTTGGGGAGCGCCGCCCCAACGGACCCGAGGATATAGGGGGCGCCGTGAGGTGCCCTCCTGGGATTACAGGTAACAACCCTGAATGGATCTGGACTACGCTTTGGATAACAAACTGGAATTGATGCTTTGGGCTGGCGGATGTGATGGTTTGGATCTAGTTGCTTTGCACAGTAGCGCCAAGTTGGCACTCGAACGTGAACGAATCCAATTCAACTCGCATACCGTCCCGGTAAAACCTTGGCAAGCCGGAGTACGTTCGAAGTTCGCACCATTCGGTTGGTGGTGTTGGTTCAGTAGAGACTGACTCCCGATTAGCGCTGGTCTGGCTCTGAGCACTTGGCCCCATAAGGGCTTGTGCCAACCCTCGCATGGCCTCCCTGCTCTGCAAAGATAACCATGGGACCAAAAAGGCGACTACATACACGAACGGGGATAAAGACTCCGAGGGGGACCTAATAAAATTGGAGCAGCCAAAAACCATAAAAAAGATCAAAACCCAAAAAAACAAAGTGAAAATAACAACAACGACGACGCAACCAGTGGCTGCGGCTCCGTTATTAGCAACACATCGAGAGTAGTACTAAATACGACAAATCGACGATTTCTACAATGATAGAGAAAACAGAAAGTCTTGTCCAGAGTGAGATTCCTGTGCCATTCGGGCGCAGCAAAAAATGGTGCGAACGCCAGAGCGTCCTATAAAGGAAAAGCGGGAAACTCTGTGGGATGCGTCAGATGTACGAGCGGTCGAGGAAAACATAAAGCACATCGCAAATTCGATGGTCGTTGCTGCGTCGTTACCAAAGCGACTGCAGCAAGGGTAGCGAATCCCGATGTAACAACGAACCATCGTGAAGTCCACGATGATATTTATACAAGAAAGGGCAGGATTGACCAGAAAAATAACGTGACTTTGCGTGATTTCATTGCCAGCGTCAAAAATATGGCGGAAGTACTGTATTCGGAAAAGAGAGCCGATAATCTCTCTCAAGAACGATGGTTGCAAAGTGGAATTGCCACCCAGCGACATGAAGAAAAAATGCTATTCCGAACAGCGGGAGATGTTCTGAAAAGAATACAATCTGCATGCGACTCGCCAAAAATCAATAAAGCAGTAAGATTGGGCATTATCGGAGGAGCTGGTTAAAGACCGGACAAGAGCAGGAGGCTGAAGAAGAGCAGAAGGCTAAAGTAGTACTGGGGGCCAAATCTAAAGAGAATGTGCAGATAGTTCCAATATTAAAAAATCCCCGTTGGCAGAACTAGCCGGAAAGGTAAATTTCTCGTATGTAGCGTAAGGTTTCGAAAAAGAAATTGGCTTATCTACTACTGGATTTTTATTGCAATTTTTGTAACACTACATGGGCATTTATTAACAGAAAGGATCTGCCGCCGTTCATATTTGTAGACCCTTCATAGAGGCGCAAATATTTCGCTAATTAAATTGAGTTGCACACGTATGGATCACATATTGAAAATCGGCGGGTAATAAATTGTTATAAACATATTTATACTCGTTTCGCCCTTCTCACATTTGCTGTTTATACATTTGACAGTGGTTATCAAACTAAGGTGATAACTTTTTGGCTTAAATAGCTCAAATAGTTAATTTCAAAAAATTTCCATAAAAGTTTAATCAGCGCTTGCATTGCCATTAATATATACATATTCGATTCTTTTCTGAACCATCAGGGGCCGTTATTTTGAATTTTTATTGAAAACGGCTGCTAAAAATATTAAGCTGTAAATTTTTGTTTTTTTTATTTGTCATCCGATTTGCATAATTAAATTAAATTAACTTGCCTTAATAACTTACAATTTCGAGTTTGATCGGAATCTGTTGAGAAACTTGGCTGCTAGAGGGCTACAGAAATAAAAAAATGTTTATGTCAGCCCCCTGTATGAGGAGACCCCCTTAAACACTTTAAAATAAGTTCTTACACTGCAAATTTCAAGAGGTACCACTTTTGACCTACGTAGAAAATTTCCTCATTCTAGCTCATGTGGTTTGCGAGAAAACTTGTGACACACGAACAAACGGACGGACGGACAGACAGACAAGTCGCGATTTTATAATTTTTTAGGGTATTGTTAAAAATATTTTACAATATTTAAAAAATATTCTGATTTATAAATACGTTCAAGATAAGTCATTTAAAAAGTTTCCATGAAAAAAATTCATTATTTCAGTTGCTACTAAAATAGCGAATTGCGCTTGTACCTGAGCTTTGGGGGCCGCCATTTTGAATGCATGCATTTGATTTTGGACAATTTTAAATCTCTGTGGGCTAGGACCTCATCAATCAATGAGCCAAATCTCGTTCAAATCGGAGTTTCACTCTAGACAGGGCAAAATAATTCAATTTTTAGTGAAAATGGCAGCTTAAAAATATGCGGTTTTAAATTTTCCACGTTTTTATTTTGCATTCAATTTTAATAATTTTCTGCATAATACAAGGACATAGTACAGAGATCCATAATCTCAAGTTTAATCAAAACCCGCTGGAAAATGTGACCGCTAGAGTGCCACAAAAACCTGAAAAAAATGCATATTTAAAATGCCGCCATTTTGAAATTTGCAAATGCATAATCACCAAAATATCTAAGTCTGTAGATCTAAGTAATGCCTATCTAGAGACCAAGTATCATATATATCGACTTATAGAAGCCTTTGAAGTTTTGAGTTTCAACTGGCCGCCATTTTGTTTTTTGTGAACTGACCTCCAAATTGTTCACGCAATACTTTAGATACTTATAATTTCCATCTAAATGCCGAATTTCATGAAAATCTGTTGAAAGCTTTGACCACTATTACAACAACAAAATTTTGCACGTTTTCCGACCGTTGAGCGGCCGCCATTTTGTTTCTGCCGTATCGAGTTTAGATATTTTATTGTGAGATTCATCACACACATCATTGAACCTTTGTACCAAATTTCATCCAAATCGGAGCTACACTTTGGTCAGAACAGAAATTACGATTTTTCGTCTAAAATGGCCGCCATTTTGTTTTTGCCCAGCCGATACAGCTGGTTCACGAACTCAATCGAGATATTAACCCAATACACCTTTTCTGAAAATTTGGTGAAAATCGGAGCAAAATTGCAACCTCTAGCGTGGTCACAAATTTCGTTATATCCCATATATATATATATATATATATATATATATATATATATATATATATATATATATATATATATATATATATATATATATATTCATATATATATGTATATATATATATATATATATATATAAATATATATATATATATATATATATATATATATATATATATATATAAATATATACTCGTATATATGTATATATATATATATATATATATATATATATATATATATATATATATATATATATATATATATATATATATATATATATGTATGTATATATATTTATGATACTCTCCGCAATAGGTAAATTTCTCTCGAGAAATTTACCTTAAATTCAGATCCAAGACTTCATTTTGGACACGTCCTGGGATCAGGAAAATATCGGGTTTTCCAGGAAGCCCTAGCCATGGCAATATCAGAACATTGATGACTCGCATCGTGCAACTAAACCTACACTGCGTTTCAACTGCCCAAAATCTGCTTGAGCAGTTTGCGTGGGACATGAAAGCAGATTTTATGCTGCTGGGTGAGCAAAACCATGGTAAAAGTTCGGAATCATGGTATCCTGATGAAACTGGAACTGCTGCTGAGGGGTGGATTGTTTTGTATGGGTTCGATGCTCAAAGACCACCTTCTTTAGTGTATATCTAACGTCGAACGAATCGATATCATCTTTCAGGCCAAGCGTAATGTTTTCAAGGGCGCTGTCTGGAACGCAGACGGGAACGTACTTGTTGGGGGAGATTTCAACCATAAAGCAATCGAATGGGGTATGCCTCGAACAGGCCTGCGTGGAAAACGAATCCTGAAAATGGCGGCAAGAACGAAACTCGTCGTACTAAACACCGGAAATACACCGCCTTTCCACCGTATTGGCTGTGAAGGATACATACTGGACGTGACATTCGTCTTGAAGTCCTTAGTATGGAGGATACGCGATTGGAGATTATTAGAGGACTATGCACCCAGTGATCATCAGTGCATTCTACTTGAGATTAACGATGTTGTATACCGACATCCGTGCTCTTGGCTTTCCGAAATCGGATCTAACATCGGAAGAATGGACGTTGCGAGGTTCGTCAAAGTGCTAACAGCATATACACCGCTGCAGAGAGATTTGCAGGGGATGGAAGAACTGGTAGTTCAAGACATGGTGAACTTAACTATGAGCATCATCACAACTGCTTGCAACTTTTCTATGCTCCGTCGAAAACCTTGGCACGATAAGCCCCTAGTGTTCTGGTGGTCAACTGATATTGCTGAAAAATGAAGGGTTTGTCACAAGCTTCAGCGTGAGGCTTAACGGGCACGAAATCATGACGGGGAATGCAACCGCTAGGCAGCATATAAGTCGGTCAGGAAATGCCCTTGCAAATTGATTAACAACAGCAAGGCTCACTGCTGTCAAGATTTAGTGGACAATGTGAGCAAGGAACCGTGGGGGCTTGGCTACAAGCTGGTTATGCGAAAATCTTGTGAGAATGATGCTGAAAAGATGGACGACATAGTGCGGGCACTCTTCACCGCCCATCCAGTCCATGCTGACGCTGTCCATGGTGAAACTGCAGTCGAGTGGCCACTCTTCGCACAGCTTGAACCGGAAGAGGCAGTCCTTTCACTGAAAGTGAGAAAGGCTCCAGGTCCTGATGGTGTTTTGCAGCTGAGGTGTTGCAGCTTGTATATCACCATTGTTCTGACTTGCTGCTCAGCACATTCAACGCTTGCCTACGGGACGGGGTTTTCGCAGTACGATGGAAGGTAGCGAGGCTCGGGCTGATCAGCAAGGGGAAGGGAAATCCCGGATCGCCATCTGCATACCGCCCATTATCTATGCTAGACACTACTGGGAATGTACTAGAAGAACTCATCAAGGGAAGACTCACTGACGCGACTCGTGTTGTCGGCGACCTATAAACTCGGCAGTATGGCGTTTGAGCAGGACACTCCACCATTGATGCGATTGCAGAGGTGGTCGGCGTGGTCGCGCAAAGCAACGGATCGTCCTGTTGGTAAAACTCGACATCAGGAACGCCTTCAACTCCGCCAGTTGGGTGAATGCTCTGGATACACTGGAAAATCCTTTTCAAGTTCCACTTTATCTAATGTGGCTTTTGAAAGACTACCTGAAGGACCGGAGCCTACTCTACGATACGACACAGGGCCAACAAAGGATGGAAGTTACATCGGGTGTTGCCCAGGGATCTATCCTTAGTCCGGACCTGTGGGAAGTATCTAACGACGGGATACTGAGACTGGAGATGCCAGATGAGTCGCGCTCGGTTAGCTATGAGGATGATGTTGTGGCTCTGGTCGCTGGACACGCCGTTGAACAAGCGTAACTTAAGCTAGGTATGCTAATGTGCCGAGTGCGGGACTGGGGGACTGCTCGAGGGTTCAGTTTAGTGCTAGAGAAAACCAAAGCGATCGTCTTGACAAAAAAGAGAGTCCCTAGAGTAAGGATGATCAGTATTGGAGACTTAGCGGTGAAGTACATGGAGCTACTGACCGACTCGAAGATGTGATTCCCTCTGCTCTGAGTCGACTTACGGTCAACGTGGGGGGATCCAACCAATCAAGAAGACGCCTCTTGATGAGTGCTGTAAGGTCAGTGCTACTGTACGGAGCAGAAATATGGGACGACGAGGTATACCGAAAACATCTGGCATATGTACAGAGAAAAACTGCATGTTCGTATCCGACAGTCTGTGATTCGGCTGTGAGAGTTATTGCAGACGTGATACCTATTGCCCTCCTTGCTAGAGAGTGCCATGCTATTTACCTGCGTCGAAACGAGGATGAGAGAGAGGTGGTTGTCCGCGAGGAGAGACAGTGCTCACTCAACGATCGGCAGCAGTTTTGGGTGAATTGCACGAAAGGAAGGTGGACTGCGAGCCTCATTCCTGATGTGAGACCATGGCTAAATTGAAGGTATGGTTAGACTGACTTCTACCTGACCCAGCTTTTGAGCGGGCATGGGTGTTTTCAGTCTTAATGCACAAGATTGGTAAGTCATAGTCCCCCGATTGTCGGTTTCGCCCAGGAGAGGAAGACAATGCCTGCCACACATATTTTAAGTGCATAAAATGGGACAACCTACGAAAGGACCACCACTGGGAGACGGGAGAGCTCACCACGGATAATATAGTCACAGTGATGCTTGAATCGGTTGACAAATGGAACCAGGTGGCACATTATATTCGGCAGTCCTAAAATATAAAAGGGACTAACAGCAGCAGCCGAGAGCGTTTGGGGCGGGGGGATCGCTTGCCTGGCACCATCTCTTCCGCTCTCTCCTCGAGGTAGAAGAGGGATTCCCGCTTGAAGGCGCCTCACGGCGTAACAAAACGAGAAGCCCAAAATAATCTGTCAAACGGTCCCAGGCTAGGTTCTCAGATTGACAGGGGATGTGTTTAGTGGGTAGTCCAGTCGCCTCCTTATGGGCATAGGAGTCTGACACTCTGTGCATAAATAGGCATTCACCTCCCTACCACAAAAAAAAGCTTGAAAAATTTGATGGAGATATAACATGCCTATCGGGAATATTTTTGTTGTGCATATTCATCGAACCTTGACAATTATTGTAATTATATTTATACTTTATTGTGATTGGGTGGTGAATGCCATCTACGCATTAAGTGTGGGGCTTCCATGCTCGCGAGTGATCGGGCTACTCACTAAACACCTCCCCTGTCAGCCTGAGAACTGAGCCTGGAACCGTTTGACATATTATTTCGGGCTAGGTTTTGTTTTGCTATGCTGCCGTGAGGTACCTTCAAGCTGGGAAATCTCTCCTCCAGCAGAAGGGGAGGGAGGAAGTGAAATTGTCAGAAAAGAAATCCCCAAGCCCCAACGTCCCCGGCTTCGGTGAGTCTGTTTCTCCTCGCAGGAAATCATGTACTGAAAATAAGTATTAAAATGTCCGTAAAGGACTGCAACAATGGTCTGCTGCCTCGGCGGAAGAGGATTGTAGGATTCGCCGAGATCGGCTTTGTCTGGGGACGCGTCAAAGTGCTGGCAGGCTAGCGTTGCGGTGTCGTGGAGTGGGCTCATTTCCCCAGCACAAGGACCCACTACAAAAATTCTTGGGTCGCAGAATATGTCGACCGAAGTCGAAAAATTGAGGTAACTCACTGAAGGTGGAAATTTCTTGTTCAGAGAACAAGTTGAAACGAGTTAAAAACAGACGGATTTGTGGAGACTTCGTCGTTACCTGACGATTTTTATGGCCCACAAATAAGAGTGGGGCATCCGGATGTATGTGGTGCCCCTCGCACCCGCCCAACCGGATCAAGATCCAAGCGTTAACGTGGCCATATATTTCCCTTTTGAGTGGAAAACTCAAACAAACATACTTTGCATGAACTTTCCCATCAAAAGAGAAATATAATTGTGACCGATTTATGTTATTGAATTATGTGATCGGATCGCAAAACCCTATACCATAAAAGGGCAAGAGCCCCTGCAAAGCGACAAAAACGGTGGAGCGCGCCCAATGGCTAGCCCATGTTACTTGGAAATCCTTCCAGCGTGGCGGGTCCCGTACCTGGCCCGAGTTTCATAGAAATGAAAAGACCGAACTTTCAAATCTACCTACGCATTTTTATTCGATTCTATCCTCAAAAACAAATATTATTCACAATTATAAACTTCACTACTTTAGCTGTATTAGGTGTATGCGAGAGTAGAGTAAATATAATTCGGTAAGGCATACAAATATAGCATGTTCGAACTGAACAAAGAATAGTATAACAATAAACTAAGAGAGTACGTTCGCAGTTGTATGATTTTATCCGTTTTACACGTGCATGTTTGGAAAATCCCTTTTTTTTTAATTCAAGACTTAATTTTCGCATTCCATAGTTATTAATAAAAAAATGAATATAATAGCATATAAAAAGTTCAAATTTTTTTTGTTTTTACTTTAACTAATGATAATTATCTTTAAAGAAAATGAATATCATTTAAAGAAAATGAATATCATTTAAAGAAAATGAATATCATTATCATGTGAAAGATTTCCATTAATTAATTAGCAAGAAAAAACAAAAAGGGTACTTACTTACTTACTTACTTAAAATGATGCAGCAAAATAACGATTTTTATATGTTTGAATTTCATTAATGCAGAAAGCAATAATGATTTGTTAAAAATCAAAATTACAATATCTTAAAACATAAAATGCCATATCATTTAAATAATATTTATCTTGACATTATCCCCTTTTATTTTTATTTAAATGTCTCTTTATTTTCTTCCAAACTTGCGTTAGCACTTTAACGGGCCCCGAACATATGTACACTTCAATCAGTTGCGTACAAACAAAATGGCGATAATTATCACTTTCCAAAATACACTTTCGTCTGCCGTTTTTATATAATCGTTAAGTTAATCACAAATTATTTCCGTCTTCCTCAGTTGGTGATAAATTATTTTCCAAAATCATCCCGAAATACATGTAATTAAATTATAACTTTATTTAGCAATGAAACATGACAATTTATAAAAACTTAAGACTAATTTTTGCTATGACAACTCCTCAAAAGCAGGGCTTGAGAGAGGAGTTTGGTTAAACAAATTAGTTGCCTACGCAATTTTTGATTTTTTTATATATAAAACAGATTAATTCCTTATTCTAATTACGTTACTATTTAGTAGTAATAACACTATTTGAAAATTAAACTTTTCAATTGATATAATTAAATGTTTTTTGATGTAAAGTTTAAAGATTTCTGATGTATTAGCACATCTGATGAATTCTGGCAACAAGTTGAAGGTTCTTGGGCCAATATATTGAATATATCTTTGTGATTGTGTTTTATTACAAGTAGGTACATTGATTCTATAATAATTATATCTAGTATTATAAACATTGCTTGAAACCTGACGGGTTTGCGCTTTAAATGTATAAATAGCTGCAGATTTGATATATAATTTTCTTATGTCAAGTACTCCTGTTAAGTCATATTATTCTGATGATGGAAATATTCTAGGTAACTTGAACATTGTCTTGAGTATAGTCTTTTGTGTAATTTCTAAATTTTCTATATGGGTCTTACATGTACCTCCCCATACTGATATACAGTATTGGATTAGAGATTGAACTAGAGAATAGTAGATTATTTTCAGTTGCGGTATTGTCAACACATCTCGTAATGAAATAAAGAGAAATATGCACCTCCTGAGTTTTCCATTATTGCATTCAGAATGGGAATTCCATTTGAGGTTACGATCAATTATGACTACTAGGTACTTTGTTTTCTCAACAATAGCTAAGTCTTGGCACTTACACACTGTATTCCCTTTATTAGTGTTATGGCAGTTTAGTTCGTGTAGTTTAAGAGTCCGGTATGATGGCTGACCCGGAGATGTCAATGAGAAGGTTAACACCTGCGTTTTGCGGGAGTTAAGGCGAAGCCTATGTCTTTGCAACTAGTTATAGATCCGAGTCATTGCAATTTCTGCTATATGCTTAGTTTCGTTCCAAGTGTCATGAGCGAAAGCCACAACCTTGCATTTGCTGCTCAATTTTATATTGCAAAGATCGTTTACGTAGATATTGTATAATAACGGCGATAGCACTGTCCCTTGTGGTAAACCTACTTTGTCTTTCGTGCACCAATCGCTTAACGTACTTAACACTCTGACTCGTTGTTGTCTCAAAGACAAATATGATTTAAGGAGTTTTAAGGGATTGGCTTTTATACCAATTTTTTCTAGTTTTGATATCAAAATTTGATGTGAAATAGCATCAAAAGCCTTTGAAAGATCCATAAAAATTGCCAAAGGTTTGTTATTGGCATCGATTTCTGAGTACAAAAAGTCCATTACTGATAAGACAGCGTCTTCTGTACTCATGCCTTCCCTGAAACCATATTGATGGCGTGATATAATATCATTTTCAGACAAATACTTTGTCAGTCGATTTTTGATACATTTCTCAAAAATTTTAGCTATTACCGGCAGAAGAGATATTGGTCGATAGTTATTAGTTTCTAGTTTTCCTCCATTTTCATGTACTGGTATAATTATCGCCTTCTTGAAATCAGTTGGAAAGATTCCTTCGACAATGCATTTATTGAATAAAAGGGTGAGCGGTTTGCTGATTTCGTTTTTAATTCTTCTATATGTTTTAGGAGACAAATCATCCCAACCTGCCAAACGTTGTAGTAAGCAAGCAGTTAAGGGTTAAAGGAAATTCAGGCATAAAATGTCCCAGATCAACTAAACAGACAATTTCAGATTGAACTGGAACAATTTTAGATTGTACTGGAACAATTTCAGATTGAACTGGAACAATTTGAGATTGTACTGGAACAATTTCAGATTGAACTGGAACAATTTGAGATTGTACTGGAACAATTTCAGATTGAACTGGAACAATTTGAGATTGTTCTGAGACGATGGAATATTTTGACAGGTGTCGCGAGGGAAAAAAGAGGAGGTTATCGCGCTAAATGGATGGACGAGGAGGCACATCGAACAGAGAGTGATTTTAATAGCATAGAATTTGACCAAAATTTGGAAACAGAATCTTGTGATCAAAATTAAATCATACCACAGATGATTTCTCGCAACAACAACCATCAACGGATGATAGTGGGGTAGAAAGTGGCAACGTTCCAGAGACTGAAGTGAAAAGCGTTCGTGGAAGAAAGAAACCTGCCTACGTTTCTCCATATAGACGTAGTGCTTTGTCTGGAAACAGCTCTCGTACTACATCTCCTAAGTCTCAAATAGGAAATACAACAGTCCGAGCTAATCTATCAGGCAAACGTCAAAAACACATGTGCTCATTAACAAGTCTGAAATAGCGAGTAAAAGTAAGGATACGGGAAGCAAGAGTCGCTTAGTAAAGCCAGGATTTGTGAATAATACAGCTACGAAGAAAAGTGTTGTGGCTCAAAATAATCTGTTCAACAAGCGTGTGACACCCACGCTCCAAATTCCAAAGACTTCTGTAGTGTCTGGTTCTAAGGATCTTCAGGAAAATACATCCACGACGATACTGGAACGGCAAGTAACGTTTGTGAAGGAGGAACCTACGACTCCGGAACTTCCAGTAGTTACGTCACTTCCTCCATCCCCGAGCAAATCTTCCAAGCTACCGACAAAAAACCGCTAGTCCTAAACGCACTAAACAGGCAACACACGTTTGAGAAGTTGTGCCCGATATTCGATTGGCAGTTTTATTTCTTGCCTGTGTTTAATTTGTTTAGCGCATGTCCATCCAGAATTTGCAAAACTTCGACCCCCTTTGCTGATGCAATCAATTGTGCTAAGGATACGGTACAGGACGGATTTGCGCACATAAGAGTTCAGCTCGCGAGATACGAAGAGGGAGATCGGCGGTCCACTGCTTGGCGAAAGTGTTTCCAAGACGATTCCAATTGATGTTGGGTTTTCCACTGGTAATCGGAAAATTCAAAAATCTCAATACGACTTACTGAACGAACGCGCAATTCGCACATATAGTACAGTTCGAAAGCTCGCATCGCGAACGGAAGCGCATGCCTATAGTGTGGGAGCTGGTCAACACCCGTGCCCACAGCCCCAACGGTGGTTTGGCTGGTGGTGAAATTACTCGCTGCTTTACGGTCTTCCACATTTCAGTTCTTCCCTGGCGGTCGACAGTTTTGAACCCGCACCGCGAGAGAGGTGATCTGACCTACGTGACTACAAGCAATCAGCGTATTCCACGCTTCCGTGGTTCCATTGAAAGGCCAAAGGACTAGAACATGAACTCCGACCAACCCGACCATTTTGACCTGTTTCTTGTTTTCCATTTGGTTTGGTTTGTTTTGGCAGTGAACGATTCGCGGAATCCCTCGCGAAACGCGACTTGGAGCTTCCTGTCTTGCAAGGCCAAAATTCTAAGTAGCTGAAAGCGTTTTCGAGTAGTTGACCCGAAAGTAGTGCGACGCAACGGCAACTGTAGAAAATAGTTCGACATAGGGAAACAAGAAAACCACACACAACTCATCCTCATCATACGTACATCCTGCACTTACCTAGGAGCGAGCGAAAGGGCACAATCGTGCGAGCTTCCTATCCATATCACATCCGCCAGCAGGAAACAGTTTACTGGACTGCATCCCGGGCACCATTCCGTCTCCCACACATCGATGCAATCAATTGAACGCCAGTGCCTTATTCCGGGACACAATCTTGAGAATCAGCGAATTAAGTGAAACTGCCGCCCACGACTCCCAAGCAATTGGAATTGAGAACGGGAACAGGAATTAATATCTAGGACTCGGTTTCTTCGCTTGTAAACAACAACATTGAATCCTCCCTGTTTTTCGCTGGCTGCCACTTGAGGCGAGCGTAGACGTTGAGAAGGATTCGCATGCATTTGGGTTAGACGACGTTGAAGGAGCAGAAAAGTGAAAGACCTCCCGCGCTAGTGTTTTGGCAACGCATCCTTCGCTCGCGTTGCCTTGAAATTGATTAAGACAAATGCCTGGCGGTGACCTAGTGAGCAAACGCCAGAATCTACATACGAGTGTTGGGCATTTCAAAGTGTAACGGTTCGATCTGAGACGAAAACTCGAAATCCTGGTGAAATCAAACCCAAGAAAAGTTGCCAAAGTTCTTATTGAATTAACGCCAAGTTTCTCTAGTTCAGCTAAAAAGGAAATTGCGTTTCAGGACCATCTGCATCGTCGTCGAGCGCTCGGAGGACCATGCGGGTGAGTACCCTTTTGTTGCCTTAATTTTGCATATATATTTTTAAATGTTGTATTTAATTCTTTTTTTCCATATATATCTTAACTTTGGCATTTAATTCTTTTTTTTCATATATATTTTTAAATCAATAACTTTGTTTATTTGATATCCGCAGGCCAATCCTCTTTTTTCTTTAAAAGCCGTCGGGCCTTGCTTAGTTGTGTGAGCAGACGCGTTTCGACTACTTTGAGTCATCTTCAGTGTCTAAAGGATGTGTTGAAGGGAGCGACTTTATATAGTCGTAGGATGGTTAATTAGCGAATAGGTAATTAGCGGATGGGTAATTAGCGGATGGGTAATTAGCGGATGGGTAATTAGTGGATGGGTAATGAGGTCAGGAAGTAAATTACTCAATTATGCCACGTAGGGGGATATTATGGTTTTGTTTTTTTGCTTGTTGGCTGTCCGTTTGTTCTGTTTCATCTCGTTTCCGTTTTCGTCTAAGAGTGTGGTCTAGGACTGAGAAAATTGCGTCGGAATTGGTAACAAGTTGTTCGTTGATAATGTCACCGTCTGTCTTTCTATGTTTATAAATTTCAAGCCTTTCTAGGATGTCAAGTCTTGGTTCTTTGTTTTGTTTGTGTAGCAATTTCATAGAGTTTGTCATAGCATCAGGCTCATGTGCGTGGTTTTGAAGGTGCGTCGCATAATTGGAGTCTGCCTTGTTGTATAAGAAAGATCGTAGGTGCTCTTTGTATCTTGTCGTTAGTTTTCGTGTTGTCCTTCCTATATATACCATGTCGCAGTCCTTGCATGTCAGACTGTCAAACTGCGTCTGCTCACACAACTAAGCAAGGCCCGACGGCTTTTAAAGAAAAAAAAATATATATATATATATATTTTTAAATGTTGTATTTAATTCTTTTTTCCATATATATTTTTAAATTTTGTATTTAATACCTTTTTTTTATATATTTTAAAGTTTGCATTAAATTTTTCTTTCATATAGATTTCACATTTTTGCCTTATGGTTTTCTTTAAATTGCTTTCTTGTTGTAATTTGGTTTTTTTTTTAATTAGTATTTTTATAAGAACAAAAAAAATGAAAATAATGAATTACTAAAATCAGAAAACCTTCGGTCTTTTCATTCCTGTGGAACTCTGACCGGGTAAAGGACCCGGTACGGTGGCAGGCTGCTCACGAAAAACATGAGCCAGCCGCCGGGTACTTAATTAATCCTTTTTTTCTGTTTCAGGTGACATCGCGGGTTGAGTGGCCCAAGCAGAGTGCCTCTTTATGGCATAGCGTTATGCAATCAAATTGTATAATTCTATGGCACAAATTGGTCACCGGGGTACTCCGCTTCTGATGGGAAAGTTCATGCAATTCAAGTTGTATGAGTTTTCCACTCAGAAGAGGAATACCTGGCCACTGCAACAAAATATGGATTTATTCCGGTTGGGTGGGTGCGAAGGGGCTCCATCACCACCCGGTTGCCCCTCTTTCATTTGTGAGCCATGAGCTTTGTCGGGTAATGACGAGGTTACCCCAAGTCCGCCTTTCTTCTCAGGTTCCTCTTGTTTTCGTAACAAGTACTATCTCCCTCGGTGTAGTTATCTACACTTTTTGCGACTTCGGTCGCCTCGTGAGCAACATCAAATTCGTGAGTGCGAAATTTTTTTGTAGGTGGTCCTCGTGCTGGGGAAATGAACCCGCCCCCCGACACCGCAATGCTAGCCTGCCAGCGCATTCACGCGTCTCCAGACGAGGGCATTCTCGGCAGATATTGTCATCTTCTTCTGCCGAGGCAGCAGAACATCGCTGCAGTCCTTTACGGACAGATTGAAACATTCTATTCACTACAACGTATTTGTTTTCAGAGAACTGATGATACTTTCAATTTCTATAGCCCTGATATTGGATAAGTGAAAATTGCACAACATATCGGAACCGTAGGACTCGTTATTTGGGTCGTTCCATGTGGTGTTTACTTCTATATTACCGACTCCTTAAAAAAGCATTATTGAACATATGTATTTGTAATATTATATTCATCAGCAATAGAGTTGTTGCCTGTTACCCTCATATGGTTCACTATTTCGTGAAGTGCGCTTTGTTTTCTTTACTATTGGTGTTGTTTTTAACAATTTCTCAAAGTTTTTGTTGCTGTTATTAGCCACTGCGAGTTGTTTTTGATAGTAGTTTCTCTTCGCATATTTTTTTTAACTTCATTTAATTTATTTCTTTATTTTTGTAATATAGGGCTAGTTGCATGTTAAATGGTTGTTTATTTAATTTTTGCTTAATTTTGTCTCTGTTACGAGTTGATTTCATGATACCTTGGGTTACCCAGGGTTTCAGTGGTTTAAGTTTATTGGGAATATACAGTTTTGTCGAGCAGAGATGAATATTGTCTCTTAATGTAGATAAAAACTTACTCGCTGATATGTTTGCATTATCTTGCGTACAGATAACTTGATTCCAATATATTTTAGATAATCGACTCCTTAGTTTTTCGTAGCATATTTTAGTTATTTCTTTATTATTAAGTTTCTCTTAATGTAGATAAAAACTTACTCGCTGATATGTTTGCATTGTCTTGCGTACAGATAACTTGACTCCAATATATTTTAGATAATTGACTCCTTAGTTCTTCGTAGCATATTTAAGTTATTTCTTTATTATTAAGTTTAACTTTTTGATTGCTTTGATAATCCATGTTTATATTTATCAGTATAGTATAATGATCATTTATTGAGTTCTGCAAAATAATCGGAATTGTTGCAAGACTATCGAAGTTTTTTTGTCTAATAAGAACATGATCAAGGCACGATTTGTGATTACCATTAACACGAGTGTATTTGTTTATAAGAGATAAAAAACCTAAACTACCTACAGCTGTTACATATTCGTTTGTGATTCTATTGTGGTCCATTATATCTATATTAATATCACCAACCACTATATCGTAATCACTACGTATGTTGCTATTCGTTCCTAAAATGGAATGAAGCTTCAAAATAAATTCTGAGTCATTAATCGTAGGTGATTTATAAATCGCGTATATTGTGGATGACCGTTGATTTGGCAAATGGATATTAATTTTTAACCCCGTTAATTCCATGCACGTAATTTCTTCGCTTTGAGCAAAGTAAGTATTTTTGACAAAGACTATTACATCGTTATTTTTGTTACGGCATAAAATTGTATAAAACATATTGAATTCAGGTAACTGAAGACTCGGGGCTATAACACTGAAGTCATCAATGTAACTACTGTGATGCGTTTCACTTAACACAATATTACATCAAAAGAAATATCAAACTCATTCAATAATATCACCAATTCATCAAAGTTTTTTCTTACGCTTCTCATGTTGAGGTGTAGGATTTTCAAGCTACTATAAAATGAATACTTATTAAATATCTTATTCCATGAAAACGTTGTGTCGGCTTCAAACGTTAATTGATCGTGAAAATCGATTAGTTCTGTAGGAATGTATGATTCCAACATTTCAAATATTTGTTATTTACGTTAATTACATTCATTTAAGCAAATTTACGTTTAATTCATTCTCGAAATTGATTCTATGAACGTGATCACTTTCAGATCTTCTAATATAAATATTATTATTCTTAAACCATACGTACCTAAAATTATTTTCTTTCGCAAATTTTTTTGCTAAGTAAAGAAGCCTTTTGAAATGTTGGGTCAAGTGAGCATTTAGGTAGAATTTGCTAGTTGGAAATTTATCGTGGAAATTTCTACAGATGAGTTGGTCTCGCTTTCCTTCAGCTGCGACTAGCCACAGATCCCTCGCTTCTTCCGTAGCGAAACGAACAACCATTGATGGAGATGCGTTGATTTGTTGTCGGTTGATAATTTTGCGCTTTGCGAATTTCGGCAGGTTTTGTTCTCCATCCACTCGCAGATTTCCTATTTTCGCAGCAACAGCGAACGCGTCTTCATTTGGCGTTATTGGAATCCTACATATTTCTATTTCCGTAGCCAGTTTAGCTTGTTGTAGCTGATTTACTTGTACGGACCAATTTTTCACTTGCGCATTTAGGGTTGAGTTTTCAGATGATAATTTGTTGCACGTTGAGCTCAGGCTATCAATTTTTTCACAATATTTTAAAATTTGTGTGTTGAAGTCGTCGATCTTGCTACAACAATTATTTATATATACATACATATATACCACAGCGACTCGCTTTTCAACATTCCTAAAACCTGATTCTCCATTTTCAAGCTGTTCATTAACAAGAAAAATGACTAAACTCGCAGCGTCGTTATCTGCGATCTTGAACTGATTGTTATCAATCTTCGTTTAGTATTATTTTCCGGACAAAATAGAGTTGAATGCATATTCACTCTGAATAATATGGGAATTCACGCATTTCCCACTACTTTTATCAGCTTCACGTGAACACGACTTCACACTCATCACACATAATGATCTGCTCGATGGCAGATAATGAACTCCCTCATGAATCTTGCCGCGATCGACTGTTTTTGCTACGGATTATTTCCTGTAAATCCTCCGTTTAACATACATTTCATGGAAGTATTTCTCGAGTCTTTACGTTGGTTACGCAGTGTAAATGTCTGCATTTCATGGGTTGAGTACAAAACGCTTCTGATAGGAGAAACTCCAGTCTACTCGACCAGTCTTAGGTACAATAATAGATAATTCGTAGTTAAGTCTGACGATTATTACTACGCTACCTGCTTTTCCTGCTTTTAGTGCTATTTATGACATATTTAATCGTTAGAAGGAAAACTAGCTATATTTTTTCCCAAAGTAACACTACATGCATTGCTACCGATAATGACCAAAATTTTGATGTAAAATACATTAGTATCTATGCCAGATTTGTAAGTGTAGTTTTCCAAATAAACCGACTACTTGTGATATTCCAGGTTATACTACTTCCGTAAGGTTGACTTGAAAATGTTCCCTTTGGAGTTTACAGGAAATTAAGGATTTTCTGGATTACAAACCCATACTCGTATGTCATTATAGGTTTATTATTGATTGAATCTAGTAGAACTACTTAGATATAACGGTGAGTAAAGCGCAATAGCTCTTCCTTTTTTTAATGAAGAAAGCCGAGTCATCAAGCTCAAATCGTCAGAAAAGATCCATGTTTCCTACTGGTCGCATTCAAGAGGGTTTGTTCATTTTATTTAATTTTCAATTCCTGGTCAACTGACTTCAACACTTTCTCATTATTTATGGCCCAATTCGATTCAAATTAATTTCAAAGCAGCTATTTCACTTCTCCATCAATTAATTTAATGCTGGAAGCTTTTCTTCGTCTACTTAATAAAAGTAGCTTTAATTGCTATCAAGGAACACATTTGAGAAAATTTCAAGAAAAAGTACACATGTTTACTCATACGCACTCGCAGCAATTGCATACATGCAAGACAACAATTGCTGATGCTCCTCCTCGTTCCGCAAGAGAGGAATCGCGGTGAGTCCACTTGAAACAGAATTGTTTACGTGATAATTTTGACTGTTCGATATAAAAATAACTTGGATGCTGTTTCTACTCATGCCGCCTTCCACGTACTTGACGGGACGCTCTGATTCTAAGATCTAGTATTCGGTTTTCAATATATTCTGGGCAATAGGCTGTTTCGAAAGGCGCGATCAAATCTGGGAGGGACAGTAAAATATCGAACAAATTGCAATGACGAAAGGATGCTTCGATTTACATCTAATTAATGCGAAGTTTGACTGTTCCTTAGTATGTTTGGAAAGAATTTACCTAAATCTAGGAAATTTTTGATCGGGCTCTAGATACCTTTCATGCGTAATACCATGCGGATTGGTCTGGATAAATTTTTATGGAGCGTCGACGGGGTGCACCCTGTCCCGCGTAACATCGTATACAATCTTTAAATATCAGAATATGTATATTTCCGGAAAATTCAATTTGGATAATCTCACAAGGAATTTACGTGATGCCCAATTTTCTTTTCTATTCTAGATTGTCTCACGCTGCTTAGTAGTTGATTTGGAGCTTGCTCGAGGGAATTGTGGCCGATTCGCAAGTAAATCAATTCTGACGGATTCCTGAAACGAACGGATTACCGTGAAATACCACATCAGTTCCACACTCGTCGGGAGGAGACAATTTGTGGTGGGAAAAGATTCAAGTGAAATGATATAAACAAGTGTTTAGTGTCGCGTGGCTGTGCTAGATTTGTCGCGTACGTTGATATGTTGGATGTTTCGTCACCGTGAAAATGCTTCGGAATTTTTGCAATTTGACGTCATCGATCGGAACAGAAATTTGTGTAGTGAATTTGTGCCAAGTAATTGTAACAAGTCTTTCGTGCTTGTGGCTTTTCTTTGTCGAGCTTTTAGTTTGGATTAAGTATGGAACGAGGTAAGTGAAATTACATGAATTAATAATTATGAAAATTGAAGCTAAATATGAATTGAATATGAATTTTATTTTTTGAAAATCCCAATTTTTCAAGGTATGTATATTTGATTAGTCAATTATTTCGTATATTTGATATCCGCAGGCCAATTCTCTTTTTTCTCTGAAAGCTTGGCGCTCAATTATTTAGCGTGTGAATCATTGCCTTAAGCAATAGTAAGCCTTTATTATTTTAAATATTTACGTAAAAAGTCGTTTTCTGTTCTGCAGAAGTTATCAGCTGTTAGGGTAAATGCGGAAGAGTTGCACCACGTTTACAAAAATTCATGCAGTTTCGAGAGAATAAGATTTATTAATAAGTTTTCTCTTGATTACAAGCTTTAGGGTGTGCTGATTACAAATATAAAAATATAAATTTCTTTTGTGGGCAAAACTTGAAAAATAATTAATTTTCAAAATCAATAAAAGGCGTCGTCTACTCTACACCCGGTATAGACACATCAGCAAAATAGCAGATATACTGTTTCTGTGAAGATTATTTCCATTTTTCGAAGTATGTGGTTTTCCATTAAGGACACAACAATAAATAAATAAATTACAATAAATCGATTGTGAGACCTGGTGTATGGCTAGTGGCACCGTCTTGTTGAAACCTCTTATCGTTGATGACAAGTTCATTCAATTCTGGCCGCAAATAATCTTCCAAAATAAAACGATAGCGCTCTCCATTGACTTTAACATGCCGGTCGTTTTTATCCACAAAAAAATACGGCGCAACCACACCTCCGGCATGAAAACCGCACCAAACAGTTATTTTTTCCGGATGCAACGGTGCCTGAAGAAGGACATGTGGGTTTGTTGCTGACCTCTAACGCGTATTTTGCTTATTAACAAAGCTATTGAGCTAGAAATGAGCTTCATCGTTATGTGATGATTTTTCGATAATAATAATTAATAGTAATTTTTAATAATTTCCAAACGTTGCTGGTTCGTGAACTCTAGCATGATAAAAATGTTGACTTTAACTAACGTTTTGACATTGTCAGTTTATTAAAAAAGTTTCAGGGTGCGTTCATATAGAGATACGAAATTGTATGTCCCTGATGCAAAACCCTATATTCTTTCCATTCGCATGGGTTACATATGTCGTATATATTGAATGTAGGCACTTTTTGCATTTCACGCAGCGCAGCCAGTCAACACGTTTGTTTCTCGTTGATTACCGTTCGTAGCACTATCTTGCTGTTACGAACTGAAGGCTATCCTCACTATCGCTCCAGTTTTCTTCTCTTGATTTAAGAACGGTTTTCTTATGTTTTGTCCTTTTTTTATTCGATGCATTCATTTTTGTCCCTTCGTTGATGATTTCTTTCTTATTTTTTATTATATGAGGAGAATTCAAGACAGCAGCTCCTTTCTTCGATCTTTTCCGTAAATGCGTCAGCATAATGGGAAAGGACGATACTTCGTGTAAATATTTACTGGGCGTAAATATCTAACTGCTGCGCGACTTATGTCAACCTTCAATTTAACGTTTAAAAAACAAAACTTTCAATTTAAATTTAAACTTTATCAATCCGAATCTTAAACATGACTGACTACTCGTTACTAATTAATTTGAAGGTTTTGGATTGAGAGAAGAATTTAGAGTAAACTGTTTGGACAATTTTGCAGGTTTCGTCCGATGAATAAATAGCGTTGAGCTTATTTGGGGCCAAGAATTTTTCGAAGTGATCTAAAAGGGTGTTCTCCGTATAATCAAGTATACGGATTTTTAAATAGCATCTGAAGCGAGGTTTGAGGTGTTCTCGTAGACGTCTCAAGAACGATTTGGAGGGTGAATTCGTTTAACGGTCTTTCCGACACTGGAATACCATCATCCAAATTTTTCTCTGCGGAGTGAATAGTAGAACCGTTGTCGGCAAGTACTGATGAATTATCCAGGATTGCTTCTTTGGCATTCAGCTCGACAAGTTTATTAGAAGTGTTATTGGGAGCCTTATTCTACTTAGGGCGTCCGCGTTTGAGCTCTGGCATCCCTTTTTATACACTACCTCGTAGTCAAATTCTTCCAGTTTCAATCGCCATCTCACTAGCTTTGAGTTCGGGTCTTTGAGACTCATAAGCCATGTTAGGGGTGGATGGTCAGCTACAATTTGAAACTTACGGCCAAATAGGTAGGGCCTGAAATACTTTACCGCCCAGACGATCGCCAGGAGCTCCTTTTCAATCGTAGAATAATTGATTTCGGAGTCTGATAGTGTTCTACTGGCATAACAGATGGGTTTTTCGTTTCCGATACTGCCTTGGGAGTGGACTGCCCCGATTGCAAAATTTCTAGCGTCTGTAGTTAGAATAACCGGTTTCCCGAAATTCGAGTACTGCAGGATCGGGTCATTAATCAATAAGTTCTTGCAATTTTCGAAGGTTTTTATGTATTCCTCCGTAAGTTTGATGCTTCTGCCCTTTTCCAGGCATTCAGTGAGCGGCTTGGTCAGTCTTGTGAAGTCTCGGATGAATTTCCTGTAATCTTCCAATGATCCCAAAAAAGAATTCATCTCCTTTTGGCTTCGGGGAATTGGGAATTCCTTATCGCCCTGACCTTTTCTGGGTTTGATTTAACTCCAATCGTCGTAACTATATGCCCTAGGAAGGCTAACTCCTAGTGGAGAAATTCCGACCTCAAGATTGGCCTCGCGTAGTTTTCCGAAGACTTTCCTCAAGTTTTCTCCGTGTTCCTGGAGTGAGGCAGAGAAGACGATGATATCATCTAGATAACCTAGACATATCTTTCCTTGTAAGCCTTGGAGAACGTTGTCCATCACTCGTTGGAAGGTGGATGGGGCGTTCTTTAGTCCGAACGGCATCCGAACATACTCGTAATGTCCTCCTTCTACTGTGAAGGCGGTTTTAGGTAAATTTCTCGAGAGAAATTTACCTATTGCGGAGAGCATCACATATATATGCATACGAGTATATATATATATATATATATATATATATATATATAATATATATATATATATATATATATATATATATATATATATATATATATATATATATATATATGGGATATAACGAAATTTGTGACCACGCTAGAGGTTGCAATTTTGCTTCGATTTTCACCAAATTTTCAGGAAAGGTGTATTGGGTAATTATCTCGGTTAAGCTATATCGGCCGGGCGAAAACAAAATGGCGGCCACTTTAGACGAAAAATCGGGATTTCTGTTCTGACCAAAGTATAGCTCCGATTTGGATGAAATTTGGTACGAAGGTTCACTGATGTATGTGATGAATCTCACAATAAAAATACAAAGTCGGTACGGCAGAAACAAAATGACGGCCGCCCAAAGGTCGAAGCTTTCAACAGATTTTTATGAAATTCAGTAGTTTGATAGAAATTATAAGTATCTAGAGAATTGCGTAAAAAACTGGAGGTCAGGTAGCAAAAAACAAAATGGCGGCCAGTTGAATGTCAAAATTTCAAAGGCTTCTAAAAGTCGCAATTTTTATCCGACATATATGAAACTTGGTTTCAAGATAGACATCACTTAGACCTACAGCCTTTGATATTTTGGTGATCATGCATATGCAAATTTCAAAATGGCGGCCGTTTAAATATGCGTTTTTTCATGTTTTTGTGGCCCTCTAGCGGTCACATTTTCCAACGGATTTTGATGAAACCTGAGATTGCGGATCTCTGTACTATGTTCTTGTATTTTGCAGGAAATTATTAAAATTGAATGAAAAATAAAAAAGTCGAAAATTTAAAGCCTAATATTTTTAGCTGCCATTATCTTTAAAAATTGAATTATTTTGCCCTGTCTAGAGTGAAACTCCTATTTGAACGAGATAGTACATTGGTTGATGAGGTCCTAGCATACAAAGATTTAAAATAATCCAAAATCAAATGCATGCATTCAAAATGGCGGCCCCAAAGGTCTGAAGGCAAGCGCAATTCGCTATTTTAGTGCCAACTGAATTAATGAATATTTTTCATGGAAACGTTTTAAATGACTTTACATGAAAGAACTTATAAACCATATCATTTTTAAGATATTGTAAAATATTTTTAACAGTACCCTAAAAAATTATAAAATCGCGACTTGTCTGTCTGTCCTGTTTTCTCGCAAACCGCATGAGCTAGAATGAGGAAATTTTCTACGTGGGTCAAAATTGGTGCCTCTTGAAATTCGCAGTGCAACAAAATATTTTAAGGTATTTAAGGGGGGTCTCCCCATACAGGTGGGTCTCCCCATACAGGTGGGTCTCCCCATACAGGGGGGTGGCATACATTTTTTTTATTTCTGTAGCCCTCCAGCAGCCAAGGTTCTCAACAGATTCCGTTGAAACTTGAAATTATAAGTTATTAAGGCAAGTTAATTTAATTTAATTATGCAAATCGAATGACAAATTAAAAAGTCGAAAATTTACAGCTGAATATTTTTAGCAGCCAGTTTTAAATAAAAATCAAAATGACGGCCCTCACAGTTCAGAAAAAAATTGAAATGTATATATTAATGGCAATGCAAGTGCTGATTAAACTTTTATGGAAATCTTTTGAAATTAACTAGTCGAGCTATTTAAGCCTTTGTGTGGTTACCACTGTGAACTGTGTAAACAGCAAATGCGAGAAGGGCGAAACTGGTATTTGTATGTTTACAACAATTTATGATCCGCCGATTTTCAATATGTGATCCATACGTGTGCAACTCAATTTAATTAGCAAAATATTTGCGCCCCCCATAAAAGGTCTCTAAAAACGAACGTGGCCAGATTTTTTTTATGTTAATAAATACCCATATGGTACTACAAAAATTGCAGAAAGAAGTTTAGTAGTAGGCAAGCGAAATTCTTTTTCGAAACTTTACGCTACATACGAGAAATTTACCTTTCCGGCTGGTGCTGCCAACGGGGATTTTATTTTGTATAGCTTTGGGATTCATCTCGATTTGGTAAAACCCGCTGGTGAGGTCTATAGTTGTAAAATACCGACTTTTGCCCAATTTGTTGAGTATGTCGGAGGTGTTAGGGATGAGGTAGTGATCGGTTATCGTTTTCTCGTTGAGCTTATGGTAATTGATAACTAGTCTCCATTTCTTTTTGCCGCTTGCGTCTGGTTTTTTCGGCACGATCCAAACCGGGGAGTTTCAAGGTGAATAGCTTGGCCTGATAATGTTTGATCCAGCATATCATCGATTTGTCTTCTATCTTCTTCTTTATGCACATGAGGATACCGATAGGATTGTGTGTATATCGATATATTATCTGTTGTCGTTATATGGTGCTTGATTTGATTTGTAAAGCTGAGGCTTTGTCCCTTGCGGTAGAAGACATCATCGTATTCGCGGCAGATGCGAAATATCAGTTTTCTTTCCTCTTTATTGAGGTGAGATACTCTTATTAATTTAGTGACGTCTTCAGGTGGTATGAGGGGCTCAGGTCCGCAATCGTAATCAATGTTAAAGTTGTTGACTTCGATAAATTCGGAAGATGAGAATTTAGAAACTTTAAGCGGTTGTTCTAAGAAAAGGGGTTCTTCATTATCGGATTGGTTGATAATAGTAACAAAACAGTGCCAGTTAAAAGCGTTATAAATTTCTTCGGGAATGAGAAGTGTGGGTGAAATTTGAGTATTAGTCACATAAATGTCTCCATTTTGAACATCCACTGGTAATTTGGCTACAAGTTTTGATTTTGGGGATATCATGAGTTCAGATGAACTAAGGTTGGGTTTAAAGGAGAGGGGGATTTTGTCGTTGTTTGTTATTAAAAAACTTTGGGCTAAGTCTACTTTAGCATTAAGTGCAGTCAAGGTGTCAAGTCCCAATAATCCATCAAAGTAATCATGAAATTTAAAGATTAAAAATCTTAGTTTCCCGGGCTGCATACTTGTTTACTTAATGCGTATTTATGGAGAATGGTTTAAATAAAGATGGGTTTAGTTGCTTCTATATTTTCTGGATGGACAAATTCGGGATTGATAAATGAAGAGGATGCTCCCATATCAATTAGGAATTTGAGCTTTCGTCCGAATGAAGACGATATCTCTATGAAAGGGAGGTTTGAACCATGCATATATTAATATATACACATACTCAAAAAAGTCTGCGTACATCTCATTAGTAAAAACTGAATTATGTTGGAATCGTATGAGTCAATAATGTGATCTTGATTTAATCATTTCGATAAAAGAGCCTAAACTGCAAGAAATGTATTGAAGCAGGTTTGTTTAAAAAATTCCCAAAATTATCGAGTAGTTGGAAGTCTGTGAGCAGCCCCAAAAAAGTCTGCGTACACATCAAAAAATTTGGGGATTCCCCGAATGTGCAATGTTGATGCCTTAATTTTTTCATTGTTCTGTGTGACCGTACTTTATCGGAAAATTGTTTGTGTGTTTTTCGTGAATAAAAGACTATTCTTTAATATGGAAGTAAAAAATAAGGAAATCAGTGTTAGTGAGCGTAAAGTCATAGCAAAATTGCGTGAAAACTGGAAAAGTTTTCGTGAAATCGCAAAATTAGTTGGGAGAACCCATTCCTCGGTCCAAAAGGTTGTTGCGAATTACAAAAAAAGCGGTTTGATTATTTCACGGCATCGGTCAGGACGTCCTCCCAAACTTACAGCACGTGAACGTAGGAGTATTATTCATGCTGTGAAACAAAATCCCCGATTAACCGCGTTCCAAATTGCGCAGGATATAAGAAAGAAATACAATAAAACAATATGCGATGAAACAGTGCGCATAATTCTCAGAAAAGGCGGTTACCATGGTCGAGTCGCACGTAAAAAGCCGTTCATATAGGAACGGAATCGCCGAAAGAGAGTGGAATTCGCCAAAAATTATGTAAATATGCGAAAAGAATTTTGAGAAAGCGTTCTTTTTTTGGACGAAAGTAAGTTTTGTTTATTTGGGTTAAAAGGACGCAAATTAGTATGGAGAAAACGCTCGACAGAATTCAATAAAGAAAATTTGATTCCCACTGTAAAGCATGGTAGCGGCGGTGTGATGGTTTGGGGGTGTATGGCAGCCAGTGGACTGGGGCAACTCGTTTTCATAGAATCTACAATGGATAAATACGGGTACCTTAATATTTAAAAAAATAATATTAAGCAAAGTGCCGAGAAATTGCGGCTGGGGAACGCATTTTTCTTTCAGCACGATAATGACCCCAAACATACAGCTGAAATAAATAGGCTTTGGTTGGCCAAAACGTCCCAAAACTCTTAGGTACACCTCCTCAATCACCAGATTTTAACCCAATTGAGCATTTGTGGGATTTATTTGAAAGAAAAATTCGAGAGCATGACATAACTAGCAAAGAGTCATTAAAAAATGTTATTTTGAACGAGTGGAACAAAATAACGGCCGAAGAAACATCAAAACTTGTTTAATCCATGCAAAATAGGCTAAAGGAAGTCATTTATAGAAAAGGCTATGCTACTAGATATTAAGGTTCAAAATCTGAAAGCTAATATAGTGGTTTTCAAATAAAATGAATAAATTTTTTCAGGTGTACGCAGACTTTTTTGGATGGATTTTCATGACTTTTTGGAAGAAACTTTTTTATTTTGGTTATTCTAAACAGCGAACGAGTGATCAGTTACATATTTATGTACCATATAGTTTGATGAATCTAATAAAGAAAAGATTTTAAGTTGTAAACAAATGGCAAAGGTTTTTATATTGATATATTTGCTACGACCCGCAAGTGTACGCAGACTTTTTTGAGTATGTGTATAAACCCGGTTGAGTTGTTGAGGCGGGCGATATAAAATTTTCGTCATCGATTACGTAAGTGTCGGGTTGGTTTTGATTATCCTGTTCACTGTCATTATATTGGTTTTGGTCTTGATAATTTATTGTAGGTAGGACTAAGATCCGTATAATTGAATAGTCATCCAAATCTTGTTTGTAAGAGTCATTCGGATAAGGTTGGAAGTATAAGGGCATATTAGTGTAGTTGTCCGTCGATTCTGTTTCTGTAATATGAAATAATTCTTTACTTATAGCTTTGGGTGGTCCTGTAGATCTAAAGAAATTTCCATTTGAGGGATTATTAAATTTGGGTGGTCCCGTAGGTCCGAAGAAATTGTTATTTGATAAATTGGTAACTAACATATGGGTTGTCTTGTGAATTTAAAGTTGTTGTTTTGTCGTTGGGGCTGTTGGTCACTGTCACGGCGGAGGTGGGTATAGCCTGAACTTGTGTCCATGAGAACTGGTTTTGGAATCGCTGATCTATTTGGTTGTTGATTGAATGGGTAAAACCTATTGTTTGGATTATGCGGAGGAATGAATCTTTCCTGGGAAAAATTTGGTGTTTGGAAACTCGGCCTTTGCAGAAAATTTGAGGCATTAAATAATTCATGTGTGTGCCAAACGTTTGTGTCGCCGGATTTTTCTGTGTGGTAGCACCAGCAGCCTGAGTTTCTCCCTGAGGATTAGAGTTATTATATTTTGTATAGAAGGTATTTTGCTCCTTAATGCAGTATGAAAACGCTACGGCTAGGGAGTCTGGTCTTATAGCGCGAATAGTTGCTCCAAGAGGCTCTTGAAGTCCTACCAGAAATGCGCTCAAGCACATTTCAGAGTATAATTCACGTTTGGCTGTGAGCACACTTACGTTTGTCTCGTGAAGCTGGATATGGCTAGTCATTGTTGCTAATGTTTCGTTTATTTCACTGTAGAACTTTTCAACTGTTTTACCGCGTTGATTGAGGTTGTATAAATCTCTTATCAGCGATGTTTCATTCCTCTTATCGCTATAGTGAAAGATTAGGTTTTTCTTTATTTCATCCCAGTCCAGTGATGTGCCATACATATTTAGCACTTCATTGGCTGGGCCCTCGATTTTGTTGCGAATAGCACGGAGAATAATTTTGTTACAGGCGGGTGTTAAGACCGGGATCATGGAGCGAATTTCTTCAACATTTCCATGAAATCGTGGAGGAGTCTAGGATTGCCATTAAATTTCGGCAGATCCTTGAGGACATCAGGAATTCTCAAGGAGTTAAAAACTTCCACGATATTTTCCATATTACTATTTTCCGTTACAACGAGATCACTATTTGCGAAATCACCCAATTCTTCACAAGAACGATTCGATGGATTTACACTTAATATTTCACAATTAGTCGACACCCCGCTGGAAATGTTTGGATATTCGCGATCACTTTCTAAAATGGTAGTTAACGATATCACTCTTAAAAAGTTCCTTATTCTAGGGTAAGGTCTAATTCTAGCGTTAAATTTATATGGCCTAGGTAGGAATTAGAAAGGAAAGTATCCAATTATGACTTACGTGACTATAATAGCTGCTATCATCCTTTCCGATAAGCCGTCGACAAGAATTACAAAATTTTGAAACGACGTTGAATTGGTCCCGATATTCCTTCGAGGGTTGACGTGTAACTGTTTATTTGTTCCGATAATCCTTCAAAACCACAAAACTTATATTTTTTATCCGGTAATCTTTAAACGCACAGAATCAAAGAACTGCCTTTTAAATTCGATACAGAATGCGTAGCTGTATATTTTATTTAAAACTCTTCGAACACATCGAATAACTTTAAAAAGATTCGTCACCGACTGCACCACTTATGTCAACCGTCAATTCAACGTTTAAAAAGAAACAAAACTTTCAATTTTAATTCAAACTTTAAAAAGTAGTCTTGGCCCTTCGACGAAACATTTATCATAAGATCAAAGTTACTTGTAACGAGTACAAGAACCTGGTTAGACAAGTTTTGACATGAGGATGTCAGATCTGGTACAACTGGAGTATTAGTGCTATGGAAAGATTAAGAGTTTTCGTAAGGAAATGTCTTCGTGCATGTACTGGTGGGTACAGAAAGCCTGAGACGGATTGGAAACATTATACATCGAATAGAAGAATTTATCAAACTGCTGAAGTGACGAGAGTCGATATCTTCATATTGAAACTTCTTCGGAATCATAACGCAAGATCGCAAGATATCGAATGGAAGAATTTATCAAACCGCTAAAGTGACAAGGGTCGATATTTTCGTATTGACACTTCTTGGGAATCATATCGATTTGTAACTGTGAGTGAAAACCTCTGGATTTCACAGCCGTTTCATCCTGCAGACGGGCTTCATTTCTCCAGAACCATTCGTGTATTTGGACATGAATCGATATGTTTTTGATTCTGACGATGTTTCAATGATATATATATATATATATATATATATATATATATATATCTCATGGCTACCGATAAGATGATAAAATATCCTCCGAATATGAGTTCACGGGACCAACAATTCCAATGGAGATACTCATTTGCTAGACTCATTGAAACTGGTCGAGCTGGGACAAGCGATGTATTCATGTTTATTTTCTGTTTTTGTGTTTCCGTTGCATAGTTTTTGAGTTTCAGTTCATTGCTACATATAGTGTCTGCGTTAAAAATTAGGAATAGATTTCAATATTTAGGATAGAAATATGTTATGTTGATCATATTAGGTTTAGAGGTAAGGTTTAACATTTCGGCTAGGAATATTGTGAAAGCATTTTTTAGTATAAGATAAAGTTTTTGATTGAATTTGATTAGAATTAGGTTATATCTCATTAGGTGTAGTATAAAAGTTCACTGTTGTGTTAAAATTATAAATCATAAAATATGTCAAAATTTTAATCAATTTGAATTTGATATTGTTTTTTTAATTCAGTGTTTTTAATTGATAATATATAAATTTAGAGAACCATTTGGGGCATAAAGTTTTCGCATTTTTATTGTTTGGAATTAGCTTTAGATTCTTTGAAAATTGATAACGAATAGTATTGAAAAAATCGATTTCGGTTTTGACTCACCAGCAAAGCTACGGTTGCTATTATTCCGAATCCATGTTTGTGGTTCTTGACCAAAATCGGCTTTAAGCGGCGAGAAAAATAGCCTATCAAAAGGCTGAAGACTATGAGTGTAATGGCTAGGTAGATACATAACATATGTAAGAATAATGTCATTAATGTCAGCGATTTGGAGCCTTGAGAAGCATAGCCGTCTAAGATTAGTAAACCCTTTCCTATTGGTATAAACTCCCTTTCCCTCTGCCAAAGTAGAAAAACGTCAGAAACGCTGAATGATGATTTTTTGTTCATTTATGCATGTATTATATATATATATATATATATATATATATATATATATATATGTATATATATATATATATATATATATAGATATATATATATATATATATATATATATATCTATATATATATATATATATATATATATATATATATATATATATATATATATATATATATATATATATAAATACGCAACAAACAGTCACTCTTTGTAGATACATCGGCTTTTCAACGATCACTTGTGGATTCTCATTTACCCAAATGCGGCAATTCCGCTTGTTAACGAATCCACTGAGGTGAAAGTGTGCGTCGTCGCTGAAGATGATTTTCTTTGTAAAGTCACCATTCCGTTCTGTCTATTCAACCAGCCATTCGGCGTATCGCCGACGCTTGACATGGTCAGTAGGCTTCAGCTCTTGAGTCAGTTGAACCTTGTAAGCGTTTAAATTCAAATCTTTATGCAAAATTCGCATCAGTGATGTTCGGGGGATGTCCAATTGTTGGGCACGCCGACGAGTCGAAGTTGACGTCTGTTCTGCCGCACTATCGCAAACAACAGCAATGTTTTCCGTAGAACGGACTGCGCGAGCATGTATAGGTAATTTCACATTTCCGACAGACACGGTTTGCTGAAATTTGCGCACGAAATGCATTTTGATTTGAATG
>OZ017740.1:250654295-250656795 GCA_963969285.1 Odontomyia ornata | reverse complement strand
TTTTCCCATGCATGTAAGAAATTAGAGTGTGCAAGTATGAAAGTAATTTTGCTGGCGCGATGTCTAGTCCAAGACAATTCGCATGAGAAAATTATTGCGGTACAAGGTTGATATCTTTTTACATGGTAATAATTTGAAATAGTATACTATTTTACGAATTCGTGAACATGATCATTTTAACAAACTTTGAAATGAATGAATTTTAGTAAGATTAATTGTAAGAAAAAGGGAATTCAACTGAATTGAAAATGAATTGAAATTAAAATGAATTGGAGCCAAACTGATTTGGAGAGTCCTTGGACATACTGCCGCCTGTTGAAGTCTCATACTTCAAAGTTGTATCGCAAGTCGTGCATAGAATGTCGGGGCGCTGGAACTGGTTTCCTTTGAGTTCGTGTTCTTCTGAAGGTTCGCAAGTGCCGAAACACAAGCCACCCTATAATGATAAGGATAACTCCTAAGGCGCTGTAGCTTACTGCTATTGTATGGATAGAATTGGATTGGGCGTGATGGAGCTCCGCTTGCTTCGCTTTTAATTCATGTAGTTGTTGTATTGCTGTTTCCACATCTATAGGCACCATACTTATGTTGTAACCGGTCGCTGATTGGAACGGGTTGAAACTGCTTGTGAACTCTGCAATGGAAAAATTTATTGATGGAAAAAGTGAAGCATTCATTTTTGATTGTCGCGAGTCAAATGCTTCAAGTGTAAATTTGTCATTTTTCAACGTGCAACCAGGCAGCAATTTTAAGATACCTTTTCCTTGAAGGCGCTGTTGGAACACGTTGTTCTGGCAGACGCATGTGAAGTCATAAATATTGTTCATTGAGAAAAGCCAATGATTGGGTGTTTTTAACTGATGCCAAACTTTACTTCGATTATCTCGTCGTAACGTACAACTAGGTAACAATTTGTTACAGGCCATTATTTCAATTACGCAATCGTTGGTTGTGTCCGTTTTATGGATTATGGGTCGTTGTAGGTTACAAATGAAGTAATTGAGTTCTGGATTTTTACATTGTATAAATTCTGTCATTTCAAGAGTGTAGAATTGATCCCTAAAGATGTTTGACATAATAACTTCTGTAGTAGATGATAAGTACACAAAGGTATTGTTGACCATGGTTGGCAAAGGTAGCAGCCGAAATATATGGGATTTGGTGGGCAGCAATAGTGGTATCTTTAAGGAAAATATTAGATATCCACCTTCTATCCAATATTGGATTTGCATGATCTGGTAAATTCGTGTTATACTGCTGGGGTTTCCAACAGTTGGGAGCTCTAATCCTTGTGGCGAATTGTCTTTAATCCAGGCGATCTGGGCTTTCAGTTGTTGCGGTGATATAACGTTAGGATTTATTGTTTCGTGATGTGCGTCGATTATTACTTCAATCAGTGAATGTTGCATATCCTGACATTCATTAATCAAGGCCATAATAAGTATGGAAAGGGTATTGAATGCTTCGCCCATCCTTTGTTGCTTAACTTCTGTGTTGAAAAATTTTATATTCTCATAAATAGTATCGAAAGCCATTTGAATTTGTTCTGTCTGATTTATCCTCTGTTCTTCGCTTTTTGCGATAATGTTGGCAGTTGTTTCCAGAATTGAAGTGTGCCGTTTCACCAATTCATTAAGATGGCTCTCATTGTTTTCGATGTTGGCGATGGTCTCACTCATGCTTTTCCCGTACTCCCTGTCTAATACTCCGAATAGTTTGTTGGCTAATGATTCAATTATGTCGAATGGGGATCGCTTCTTTCTTGATTGAGTAGGGTCTCGTAAGATGAGGTTGCCTTGGCTTAATAATTGTACTCGATGACGGTATTGGGTTATAACAGCATCATGATACGTGTTATTGGTGATGTTGTCCTTAAGCCGCTCAAGTTGTATTACACCAGCTTCAATGGTTTGAAAAACATTCCAGTAGCCTTAAAGATCACAAAACGTTATGATTTTCCATGAGTTTGGAGTCAGTCGTCCACTCCCGATATTTTCAAAGTATATGCCTCCGTTATTGTCAATTTGGGTAATTTCGATCGGTAAGTCGGAAGCGGAAGAAGTGTTCCAAGTAACTATTGGTAAGACCAGCAATGTGAGTAAGCATGTTTTAAGTGAACTTAATTTTGACGGAGATCGCTTTCTTTTCCTGTGTTTCTTGTACGTAGTGTCCACGATTTCTGTTGTCTCCATTGGCTCCGTAGTAGCTTCATTAATGTCGTATGAGTCTGTGAATTCCTCGCCATCATAGTGAATAGGTAATGGTGCTAATTGATGGATTGATCGCCTAGTGATGCCTGAGCTCGTCTGTACATCAGCTACACGTACACGTCCATCTCGTCCTGGAATGGTCTCTATGATCCGCCCCATTTTCCATTTGTATGGTGGCAGGTTTTCTTCTTTAATCGTTACCAGTGTTCCTGTTTTGATGTCTATTTGTTTTGATAACCATTTTGTTCGCTTTTGTAATTCGCCCAAGTATTCTATATACCATCGCTGCC